>JAOVVA010212739.1:0-10096 GCA_028565275.1 Leiocassis micropogon | reverse complement strand
ATAATAATTAATATTAGTAGTAGTACTGTGTAATATGTATATTCTAACGAATTAGTGGTGGTTGTAGTAGTGGTAGTAGTGATAGCAGTAGTATGAGGAAAGTTCTTTTGTGTCTCACTAGCACTTGGATCCCATCAAGAAGAAGGTTTCTCAGTACGCCGGAGCCATGATTAGACTGCCTGCTTCATGTCTAAAATGCTGGCCTCCCAAGAACTTCTTTAATGGCCCAAATATATGGAAATGGCTTGAAGCGATGTCAGGACTGCCCAGGGGATGTGTCAATAACTCCCAGCCGAATTCCAGTGCTAGTGGTGTTCGTAAATGATGGTGTACTGTATATAGTTCCCACAGACAGATGTGCCTCTTCCACAAATTGGTGACAAGTTATCCGTCAATTTTCAAGAATCAGGTGTTCTACTCGGATGGGATTGGGTGCAACGTGCTCGGCCTTGCTCAAGGGCTCACCAATAGCAACCTGGTAGAGCTGGAGCTTGAACTTATTACCTCCTGATCAGTAACTCAATGCCTTAATCCTTTGAGATACCATTGCTCTTAACAAGCAAAAACTTTAACACTGGGTGAACAACAGTAACTCTGCTTCACACCGCATCAGTGTGAATTATTTTCCTAGAACAGCTCATCTCATTATAATTTATTCTTGACTTGTATTCAAACAAACTGACACACAGCTGCTGTGCATCATTCTGACTACACTGTGCATAATTTCTTATCTCATATTCTGTAAAGATGCTTATTGTGTAGATATTAGATATTGATCTGAACCTAATAAGCATACAGTTAGGATGTAAGCACCTTCCACACCGGTGGGTCCAACAGAGCTGATGCTCCATCGTCATCGTCTCAACTGTGAAAAGCTGAGGGTAACTAAACACCTAGCGGAAAAAGGCGCTCTATGAAAAGACCTAAACAGAGCTGAAGACGTGCCGTCATTACCACCTCGACACCTTTCGCTTCGTGTTTTGTTTCTCTTAAGGAGGAAAAAAAACATGAACCATCCTTAACAGGGTTTAAACAGTGAATTTATGCAGACGGAAACATTTACAGCTTGAAGAGTGGGCAGATAAGGACCCCAGAGAGATGCTGGGAATGTTGTTCTTGGCTAACGCGTTGCACCGATATTTGTTTGTTTATGCCTGATTACAAAGCAATTTAAAACTCGAGACTTTAAGAGCCTTGCTTTGTTGAGAACCCGGGGAGGAAGACGCTTCAGGGAAAGACGGGGGCTGAAGGTTTGGGATGGATGATGAGTCTGGAAATTCTCTTAGCGAGTGGTACTCGCTTATGGAAAGCAGATACCAATGCACACGGTATAACTCATCTCTCAGAATAACTCAACTGAAGGTTAAGGTGACCAAGATTCTCGAGTAAGAATTCCAAGTTGAGTGGGCATGTCTTCCTTTTGTTAACGCGATATCAATCGTGCATTGCTTTAACATTACGCACTGGTGTTCAGGTGGACACGTACCTGGTGGAAGGGTCTCCAGGCTCTGCGCTCTGCTGTCTGTGTTGCTGGATGCTTGATTTCTGCTCGAACTTGGGGCACCCCAGTCATCCTGTCAAAAAACACAAAATACACGTCCTACTGTTTTATTCAACAGGTAACTTTACAAGCTGTGTGCCATGCAAACATTTTAATATGTAAAAAAAAAAAAAAAGAGCATGAACGCTATAATTAAGTCACCAAATGTTCGGCATTCTGGCAACATCATACATTTTCTGTATAATTCCGATAAGAAGTCGTTAGTGAATATGTAGTGTATTAGTGAATCCCAAACATGCAGGGGGCTAAAGGAAAATGTCAGTAATGTTGCTACAGCAAATAACACAAACAACACAAAGTCTGTAGTAGATTAACATGTCGAAGGGGCGTGCGCTCAAGTCAAACTGGGACTTGCGATGAAATTTCTCAGGAAGTAAAACATCTGACTGGCGGAAATGTTTTAAAAAAGGCCATACGTCTGTCAATGACGATCCCGGCTGAGGTGGCCGAACATTCAGTGAGTAGAATGCCTGATTGATGAGAATCAACGGATAACTTCGTCATTAACTTGCAACTGAGTGAGAAATAAAGGTGGTTTTTACTCTCATAACTCTCATGTTCTGCACAATCGAAAGTCCCGGTTCGACTTGGACACCCATAATCATAATAAATCACATTATGTAGAGACGATGACAACAAAGACGGAATCTTTTTCTCTGACAACAGAAAAAGAAAAAAAAACATACATACACAAATCACAAACTTTCTTCGGCGTTAGCTTGAGGTAATAAAGATATTTTCAGTTCGGCGACATTAGACTGCAAAGCCTGTCCCAATTTCAGTGTCAGAACACAGCATTTAATTTGACTCGACAAATCATAATGATGTTACAAGTTACAAATCTTAATATTTCCCTAGGAGTGATGAACTACCAAGACGGGGACGAAAAGCTCAGAAACTACACCAGCTTTAAAACAGCATAAAACGAGAGCGCTTTTCACTCCCAAAAGGCCCTGGTCATGATCTAGTTACATTATTGATTTAAAAGACTGCCACTAAAGCCCAGCATTCAGCTTGGGGACAGGCACGCAAGAGCTGCTGTGATTTGGTTGAGGCTCAGTCAGATGTGATCTTTCTGTAACTATATACACGAACCTTGCTGACGAGTATATACTGTCCTGCAGTCTGCTTATAATAAGCTCATGTAAATGCATTCGAGTTAACATGCCAGAAATATCTGCGTCCTGTTGACCCTGACCAGAAGTGCGAGTCTGAGTTCTTGAAATGGAAGTGAAATATGGCACAGCTTGATTCATCCTTCAGAAACTATTCTTGTTTTTTATTTTTTTTCATTATTTCATAACTTTAAGGAGTAAGACCTATAGAAAAATGTTATTTTAAGCAGAGCCTTCGACTGATGCCCAGGTACAGGCGTGAATTTAGCCAGTAGAGCCTTTTTGTCTTTGCATAATTTGGTGCCATTTTCCTGACTAGGCAGCCTATATATTCTCTTATTCAGGCACATATTCTCGCATTCTCTACAGCACTTAGACTGTTCAGGGTCACTGGAAGCCTATCCCAGGGGATCTAGGACTAGACGGGGTGTCGGTCCATCACAGGACACACACTATCTCGCACACTACGGGCAATTTGGAAATGCCTCATTTGTACGTCTTGGGAGGAAACCCACCAAGCACGAGGAAAACATGCACACACATCCACGCATACAGACCACAGATCTAACCACTACAACAACGTCAGGCACAGGTTCAAATTTACGCCACAGGTGTTAACAGGCTATAACACTTAATGCCTATTTACTTTCTATTTTGTGATATCAGAAATGAATGCCTGACCCTGCTGATCAATCTCAGTCTCAGATGACGTGTCGGTTATGTTCTTTATGCACCATTTCCATTCATGCAGAAGGCTGATGGCGTGGTATTCCCGTGCCGAACAGGCTGTGTGAAAGCGGCCGTGAGAAAAAGAGCGCTGCCTATGATCCATAACAGAGTGTGACGGCTTAAAACACTTCCTGCCGTTGAGTCGATTCATAATTCCCTGCAATCACACTAATCTAGAGTTCATTTGAAGCGAACCACCTTAAACAGACTGGTTGTTTTGGTCCACACCCATGAGTGATTATGGTATTCTCATTTCCACAAATGAACCACGCTGGAAAGGAAAAGTCACCAGAGTACAATTTAGTTTCGTTAAGCACACCCTGAGTGATTCTGTATTCATGACTGTATTCATGACTAGTTATGAGCAAGGAATAATAATATTGCATCATTCATCACAAGTTTCGATTTAAAATAAGATATTAACATGCCTTCCTAAAATGCTGCCATTATATATTTTTTTTTAAACAGTTTGTAATAGGTTTGTGGGGAGAAAAAAAAAAAATTAATCACCACAATAGTCTTTAAAAAGTGCAATCACCATTAGCAGGGTCAAATGTGCTTTAATTTAACCGCACAACAAAACAAACGCTGTTTAATCCCTTTACTGCCAAGTGCAACACAGTGGAACGAAGCAAACCAGAGCGCTGCTTTTATCCGCGGCACACGGGATCCTGCATTTAGATGTATGCAAGAGCCATAAAATACATGACGTGCAGAAAACTGGTCGCTTGCTGACTTTTAATAACAAGCTGTGCTACGAGTCAATTTATAATGATTTATCGAACACATTACATTGCAAAAGAGGGACATAGATTTACAGAATTATCTTCCCTGAAACAGCTAATAGCCTCAGCCTGGTGAAGGGTGGAGAGCTGGGAATATCTGATACTATGCATAAATGCAAAACAGCTGCTTCATCACTTTTGAGTTTCACTCCTGGTATATTTAATATTAATAATAATAATAATAATAATAATAATTTTTAAAAAAAAGCTGATAAACTTTCAGGTATGGTGTGCACAGGCTGGAAAAAGACCAAATGACATTTAACGATTTTCGATTCAGAATTGATTCACAATCAAGTCTATAATTGATAAAATCCTTAAAAATCTAACACAACTTTTGTTAAAACTAAAGACTGCTTGAATCTTCTGCAAACACTCATGTTTTGTGAGAGGATGGCTTCTTTGTCTTTTGCTTTTGATTTTAAGGGCCGATGTTGAAAGCCGCCACCTTCTGGACTGGAGTATGGAGCGCAAGATTATCAGGATTATCGCCTTGTATGACACATGATATTTAGACAAACAATAAGCAGGTTTAATACTTCAAAAGTGTAAGAAATAAAGCAGTTTGAAACAAATTAGAGAGGCGTTGTAGTGGTTAGCACTGTCGTCTTGCACCTCCAGGGTCCGGGTTCGATTCCCGGCCAGGCTCGATTCCCATCTGTGTGTGCATTGGATTTTGCATGTCCTCCACGTTCTCCTCCGGGTACTCCGGTTTCCTCCCACAGACCAAAGACATGCAGATTAGGCTAACTGACGTTGCCGAATCGCCTGTAGTTTGTGAATGAGTGTATGCATGTGTGTGCCCTGCGATGATTTGGCACCCTGTGCAGTGTGTAGCCCCCTCGTGCCCTAAGTCTCTTGGGATAGGCTCCAGAGACCTCCAGCGACCCTGAATACAGGGTTAAGCGGTATAGACGATGAGTGAGTGAGTGCACTACTTTTGTTGCCTCTTTAACCTTAACAAAGTGCATTCTGATGCTTTTCAGCTCAACACAAAGACTGGGTGACCATAGCCTTCCTGATCACTCGAACCTATCTAGTCGTTCTCCTCCAACTGTATCATATATAAACTTTAAAAGCAATTGTGTATACTGTCCCAGGAGATCAGCAGATTCTTAAGGTTTCAATCGAGCCCATCTGGCACCAACAACCATGCTGCTGTCAAACTGCCTGAGTTGGCATTATTTTGGTCTTCGTTGTGAACTGAAGCTCTAATATCTGTATGTACATTATTTTTGGCACTGCACTGCTGCTGCTTGACGGACTGATTAGAAAACGGCATGAAACGTCGCAGCAAAAGTAATTATTACCACCTCCATAAGATTAGCCAGAGACACACCAGCCCAAAGCACATTAATGAGGTCTGCACTGACAGCACTGTGACAAGGTGGGTCTTTTTCTGGAAACACTTTCGAGAGCCCATTATATAGCACTGAGCAGGTTATACTGAATAATCCCAAGCTTTGTTTAAACTGAAGAATGAATTTAGTGCAAAAGTTTTAACAAAGAATCGATGACTGTATTATACAGCAATGTTTTTCATAATCCGGACTTTAGTAGCAGATAAAGTAAGTTTTTAAAAAAAGTAAATTCAGCCAGAAGAGGCGGACTTACAAATTAATCATCTAGGTCACAAGGCGAGTACTGTCAACATGGTAAAGGTGGTACTTTTATTTAATATAATACATTTATTTATTATTTAATTATTAGTGGTGATACACCCCATCAGTCTTTAGACTGACACCCGACTATCACACCCATGTTTCTTTTCAGATTTAATTGTAATTTGCCATCATAAAAAGTTGCACTTTTCTGGGAAAGGCTGTCCACTAGATTTTGCAATGTGGCTGTGGGGATTTAGTGACGTCAGCTTGTGAGAAGTTTTTCATTCCTGTCGATCCCAGTGGAGTTCGGTGGGGTTGAAACCAGAGCTCTGTGAAAACTCTTTCCATTTGAGTTTTTCTACACAAACCTTGAGCGAGCCTGGAACAGGTTTGGGTCGTGAAGTTCTTGTGAAAATGCTAAACTGTAATGCTACTGCATATAAAGACTTTCTACACAATTGCGTGGTAAAGGTTTGGGGAAGAACTGCATATGCAGATAGGTTGCGTTCAAGTTCAGGCATTTGGATGAGAATTGTATTGTATGACAGCTTTTCACTATATTTTCGGTTTGCTCGGTTCCATCAGCGCTTTCACATACCCGTGTGTTCCTGATTTTTGGAAAGAAAATCATGCCTCATCTGAGCACACAGACTCATCCACAAACACACAAAAAAATACGCCTATCCTAAACACCAAAGCTACTGAATTGTCTATCCCGGTTCACTTTCTCTACCGAGTCGAGCTGTGCCGACGTCTGGAATCTATAGACTTGTAAATACCTGAGGAAAAGACTCTTAGATAATGAAAAGCTTTCTGCAAGACTTTAATGGACACAGAAAAAGCCATTGTAAATCCTTAATGGTTTAGATAACCTATTTGAACCAGATGATCAAGACAAAGCCTGCCATTGACGGGGAAGGGGGTGATTAACCGCTGTTGGGGTTGAGTAGGTAAGAGTCTGTAAGCCAAAGTGTTTAACAAATTGTCTCCAGATTTTACAGGAAGGTTGTACTACAAAAAGAACAGAAGAAGGTTTCCATTTATACGCATAAAGGAGAAGTAGCCAGGATCGCAATACTTCAAGTAAACTGGGCAAGGCCATGCCAGACAGTGAAGATGCAGGCCTCAGTTATACAAAATAAATAACTAAATAGATAATAAAAAATTTTTAAAAAGCGCGAGAGAGGTCTGAAGTCAACAATGAAAACCTTGTTCTGAGTAAAGTCTTCTTGAAGGATCATTACACTTTCTCATGACTGTAACTGATGACATCTTGTCGAACAATACATTCTGTGATAATCAGGGGGTCTTGTTAATGATGCACGAAGAAGAAGATACAAATCCTTCACCAAAACCTGAATCTTTAACATGAGTAAATGCAGTTTCTTCCTTCCTTGTGGAAGAGGAGCTTGCTTATTCTTCAAGCTTCTGGTGTTGGTACGGGCCTGCTTGTTCCTTAATGAACCCATCTGGATTGTGGGAAATAGTCGAGGGTAGCACTTAAGGCTGATTTATGGGGAAGCGTAATTCTCAGAGGCATACAGTCTTGCACACCTTGAAATTTTCAACTACACATGGTGTGAAGCTGTAGTGCAGTATATCAAGTGAACACTGACACTTCTACTACCCATCATTAAACCATTAGAACCCAGGGGTGACCATGAATTCATCGAGAGGGATCGAGAAAACCTCGGGCAAACAACACAAGGCGATGAAAGACACATTTGAGTGCAGCGCTGCCACAAATTATCCTCGAATGCGGTACGAACAATAAAAACGTTGCTTCAGGACTTCGTCTGCTGTGTCGATTCTCTACATTGAAATCAGTAAGCACTCTTCCTTCATTGTCAGCGCATTCTGGTTTGCATCCGGCATACCCGTGTCTAACGTGAATGTGCACCCTTGGAAAACAGAGCAGACCAGTTCAGATTCGGAAAGATGAATCTGGCTGATGTCTGGTTGGATACAATTGGTTTCCAAGTGACATGATGTGTCCAAACCTACAAACAAGCAAGAGCACATCATGCAGTTATTCTAACCTTATTGAAGCAGAGGTGTTTCCTCTATAACAGTACAGGCTTGCCGGGGGGACATGGGGGCCAACATGCCAACGACATGGCTTTTTTAAAATTCTAATCTCACCCAATGTACTGTACTCTCATAGGAAAATAATCACTTGCATTTAGTGCATTAATTTGCGTCTTAGTGGGTGGGGCTTTAAGGGAAAAAATACCTAAAGTACATTAAGTTGTACTCCTGTCGATAATAGCAGGTTTATTTGCTGAATGTTTCTATTAACCATGGTGGGTTCAAGGATTGTAAAAGACATGTTAATAGGAATTTAATTGTCTTGTTCATTCATTAGGATTCTAACGGTAAACATTATTCAAACTAGCTGGCTAGCTCCTGTTCTGTACACAGGACCTGTGTGATGAAACCAGACTTCCTACATATATAGAAAGTTATTTATATACATTTAGATATATTTTAAATCATTTTCCTTAAATTCAGTCTGTTCAAACTTTTTCTATTGTAATCGGTAGCGGCAATCATGTGTGTGCAATAAATACATGGTGCTCTTTCAACACTCATTGTTTTACTTGCCCTTTACATGGGAATTACCAACCAAAAGTCTGATGTTGCATAAGATAATAAGTAACGTGTGCACACAAAACCTCTTCCATCCTCTCGCCATCTTGCATGAAATAAATTTCTAGGGGAAACACTGCAACGCTATAGCTATTTCTGGATTCCACATCACGGCCCACAGGCATACTGATATAATACATAATCTCACATCTCTAATAAGGGAAGAAACCCTACAGAACGTTAAGTACATAATTCCAGCATAAGCACCAGCATTTGAAATGAGGTTTGTGAGTTTCCTGTGCTTCCTAAGCTCAGATCTCTTTGCAGAGCTTCACACACACACACACACACACACACACACACACACACACACACACAGACACAGACACAGACACAGACACACACACACAAAGTGCAATCTATGCGAAGAGAAAAGCAGAGAGCCGAGAATAGCATAGGAACCTCATCTGTCTTCAGATGCCAGGACAGCGAGATCTCTCCACTGCTGCTGAGCATAATTCAGTCGTCTTCAAGAGCAATCATTTCGAATTTATTCTAACAGACTGTGCTCGAATATTCATTTTTTTTTTTATTAGTCGGACGGTTATTCTGAGAAGTACTTAACTAGTTGGTCTTTGCCACTGTTAAAGTACAAACATTACTATATTTAGACTATTGATTTAATAATAAATAAATAAAGTGAAAGCTTTTTATGACGAGAGAATTTAATGTACAGCCGACTACCGGCTACAAATGACACCAGCTTTAACGCTTCCTTAGACGTCTACATCACTAGCCATGTATTTTTGCGCCGGCGTTGAACCCTTTCCATCCTTTGTGGGAGTTGATGGTTTCCTTCTGTGGTGCAGATGACACCATTGACAAGAGCAAATGTGCACAGATGCATACAGAGGTTTAAAGAATGGAAAACCAGCACTGAACCATGCAGTGGGAGACCCTCAAGTGCGACAAATAGGATTCGAGAATTGTGTTCAACAATGGCGCAAATGCATGGTTTGTGATGAAGACTTATGTTCAGTAGTAGCTTTGTTTAGTGGAACACTTTGTTTAGCAGGAGTTGGGCTCAGCCCCTTACTTTCAGTGAAAGGAACTCTTAATGCTTCAGCATACAAAGACAATTTGGACAGTTTCATGCTATAAACTTTGATGGAACGGTTTGGAGACGGTCTCTTCCTGTTCCAACATAACTGCACACCAGTGCACAAAGCAAGGTCCATAAACACATGGATGAGCAAACTGGATGTGAAAGAACTTGACTGGCCTGCACAGAGTCCTGACCTCAATCCGATAGAACACTTTTGGGATGAATTAGAACGGCGAACCAGGCCTTCTCGTCCAACATCAGTGTCTGACCTCACAAATGCGCTTCAGGAACAATGGTCAAAGATTCCCATAAAGATGTTCCTAAACCATGTGGAAAGCCTTACCGGAAGAGTTGAAGCGGTTATAGCTGCAAAGGATGGGCCAACATTATATTAAACCTTATGGATCACACACAAACACATACACACAGATATATACTCCCACACATACACATATAGACACACACACACACACACACACACACACATATACCCACATACCCACATACACACACACACACACACACACACATACACACACACACACACACACACACAGACACACACACACACACACACACACACACACACACACACACACACACACACA
>JAOVVA010212592.1:0-12173 GCA_028565275.1 Leiocassis micropogon | reverse complement strand
TGCAGGTAGAGGTAAACATCCTGATTACTTAATAACTCTGGATGGCCTCCTTGTGATTGTGTCTAGTTTTTTATTCAAATGTAGAAAATCTTAGTAGAATATCCTTTTTATCTCAGAAATATTGCTCAAATAAATATAACTATATGTTTTTTTGTTACTTTTAAGTTGGATTATTGTAATGGCCTACTGATTTTATGTTTCAATAGGTGCTTAAACAAGCTCCAGTTAGTCCAGAAAGCAGATGCCAGAGTCCTTAGTAGAACCAGAAATTGTAACCCTAACAGTACATTGGTGTCCAGTCAAATATAAAAATGTTTTAAAGAGATAGTTAGGGTTTTTTCAAGTCTGTTTAAATAAAAATTGAGGTGCATATAAATTCATTACAATAGGTGTTTATACATTTTTCTGCTATGCACACCAACCATCACGTTTGTCACCTAGAACCTAAGCTCAATTGTGATAAAATTTCACTACCCAATTTTTCATGTAAAAATGCATTCCAAAAAGCTGATACTCATATGAAAGTTATTCAAAGTTCAATGTTACAGGGTATTTCAAAAAAATGTAACTTAATTATTTTCCTGGAAACAGTTCTGGTTAGCTATGTATCTAATTCCATGGAAAGAAACGTGGTGATGATCAACTGGCATGTTTGGATGTTGTGCTTCCAGTGAGCATTGCTAATTCATTCTCTCTGTCTCTCTCCCCATCCCTTTGTCCCCTTATATCTTTCTTTCAGTCAAGCTACACTCCTGTAACTAGGTACTCCTGAGATACCGGGGATCCTGATCCCATCTGCCCTCCAGACCTGCCTGATACATCCTGATGCCCCACTTCTGGTTGGAGATCTCGTTACATGGAGACAATTTACTTCTACTGAGGATGGCCCCATATGGTCTGCTTACATGTGAATACTCTGAAACCATGAAGATGGATGTGGACTGCATTTCATACAAATTGTTTTGTATGAGATGTGATGGCTTGTGATTGCAGTCACTCTGTTAGTTTTAGGACTTAAATTGCAATGAACACTTCTGTTACCAAGTCTCCAGCAGTGAAGAGGTGACAAGCTCAAAAAAGTGGTCTTCATACTGTATAAAATTTAATGGGCTCCTTCTGGTTTCTGTCAGGGTTTCTTTGTCATGTCCTCAGGGAGTTTTAACTTGCCACGCTTGCCTTTGCTTTTTAAATCTGTATGTTTTATACCTTTTTTCTGTAAAGCTGCTTTGTAAAAATATCTTTTGTTAAAATATTAATAAAAAAATTTTGAAATTAAATTGAAGTCCTGTAAGTTGTAAGATGGGGCTTGTATCGAGTGGACATATTTGTTTAAAACATAAAACAGATGATTAATCATACTGAGGTCTGAGATATTTGAGGCCAAGTCCTTATAAACTTTTGCAATGTGCAGGTAACATAATCCAGCAGAAAGAAGCCACTGCACTTAGGGAACAACATAGTATTTAGATCAGTAGTACATATGGAAAGAACATTCATATAATGCCACAAACAATCGTTTCCCATCAGATTATTGCCAGAGCATCAGACTGCTTCTGCAAGGTGCCTTCTTACCATAATGCATTCTAGTGCCATCTCTTACACTTACTGATGTAAGTGATGCACATGCACCCAGCCATCCACACAGTATAAAAGAAAACCGGGTTTATCAGAGCAGGTCACCTTCTAACACTGCTCCATAGTCCAGTTTTGAGGGTAACATTCTCAATGTAAGCAAATTTGGTGGTAGACAAAGTTCAGCATGGGCATTGTCTTGGTCTTCAGGTATGCATCTCCATACACAGTATGTGTTCTGATGACTTGCTATCATAGCCAGTATTACCTTTTTCACCTATTTGTACTACAGTAGCTCTGCTGTGAGATCAGGACAGGCAGGCTAACCTTTGCCACCCACACACATCACTAAACCTTGGCTGTCCATGACCCTGTCTCTGGTACACTGGCTGTCCTTCCTTGTACTATGTTTAATAGGTACTAACCATTTCATATCAGGAACCCTACACAAGACCTGGAGATGCTTTGGAGATGCTCTGGCCCAGTCAAATAGCCATTAAACTTTTGCACTTCAAAGTCACTTTACTTTGCTTTAAGACCTTTCTGCCTTTTACATCCTACCTCTTGACACATGCAACAAGATTATTTGTGCTATTCACTACAGCTGTAATGGTTTTACAAACTTTTTTTTTTTTGGCCTTATATATTCCTTTGTTATCTTTATCTTTAAAAGATCTTCTCTTTTGCTTTATAAAGGGAAATGATGGATTGCCAGGACAAATGGGAAAGCCAGGTCCACAGGTAAGCATTAAAATATATATGTATTGGTGTTTTTTTTAACCTGGCTTGCCAGACAAGACAAAGACAAAGGCATCCCAAGTGAAAAAGCTGTCCAAAGGCGAAAAAAGTTTTTAAACTTGGGTGTGCACCGAGGTCCTAAAATGTACTTCTATTACTCCAAATGTCATAAATATTTAGTTAAATGAAGGAATAAAATACATGCAGTGCAACAGCATTTTAGCCAGTTACTGTATATTAAAACCCCACTCATGCCGCTTCCCACCCCATTAACATTCTTTGGATAACAGCAAAGTCAGCAAAGTACAGTATATACGTTTATTAAAGAAACATTTATTTTTTATTTGTTGATGTGGCAAATGTCATACTCAATTTTTAAATTCCTTTTAAAATGATTTATCCACAGGGCAAAGAAGGGCTACCAGGTCCTCCTGGACTTCCAGGAGATAAGGCAAGTGAACGCGATGCTCTTCCTTTTTTCATGTGGAAAAAATTCCTGGAAATAAAAGACACAAACCAAAAATACACAAAGAATGGTGCACATACTGTACTTTTAATAAAATACAATGATAAATAAATGTTTTAATTACATAGTCGCATAGTTTTGTTTTTGAATTTATGCCAAGAGTGAGTAAGATCTGTGTGGTCTACAGTAAATACCTGGGGTGACAAGATAACTAGTCATTATGCATATGTGCACACATGATGACATGACCATACTTTTGTATGATTGATTTATTTGTGAACAAAATGCAATCATGGTTTTGTGTTATTTTTTAATATAAAGTTTGACCTTTTCAGGCTGTAGGTATAGTGGCCAGTTAACTCGTTCAGGATTACGTACTTTACTTTCAGGGGCAAACTTATAATAAAAACAAAATGTCAATAATGCAATTCAAACAATTTAATAAAATTCAACTTAAAACATTATCATTTTGTAATTGATAGTGAAATACAGACAATTAAATCTAAAGGAGGTCATTCAGAAATGCTTTCAGTTTTTACTTGGCATATTATTGATCACTCAGTGTTTTTTTTTTTCTCTGCCAGCACTTTTTAAAACAATGGCATGCCCATGTTATCTTATTTTATTTACACACTTCATTGACTAATTCAGTCAATTCTGGTGTATATCATACAACCATTCCTCCGAGAGGTCATGCTCATGTTAAACACAAGTATGACGATTTCAACCTGTGGTGATTTGTTTTGTCTACAAAAGTGTAAATCAGTCCCTCTGTCCTTTCACCCTTACCATTTCTCAGTGATGCAGAGATTATGATGGATATTTGAACAACATACCCAACAAGATATGTGATGCAGTTGAATAACTGGGCATTGTTAAAAACAGAACTCTGACTGATATGTTTATCTTTTTTAATTTGCAGGGACTTGTAGGGGAGCCAGGAACACCTGGGATAGATGGAGAGAAAGGACAGAAGGTAGACTTCTTGCTAAAGAGCACTACCTGAACAAACTTTTTAAGTTTTAATTTCTTTTTGGTGCAATATTATACTTTTGCTGTTTGGTGCATTTTGCTGGCACAGTTTTGATCCCTGTAGAGCCAGGCTCACTGCAAATAGGTAGTTATCAATTTCATGATATGGGAAAACATTTCTATCCAAATAGGACTGATTTCTTCCATGTAGTACAGTAAATACTCTTCCATCTACATGGTGTGAGGGTTCACTAAAGAATGAGTATGAAAATGATGTAGATAATATGCTATGTTATTCACAGTCCCCAGATCTCTACTCAGTTGAACACGTATGGGGTTTTTGGCTTGATGTGTTATACACTGTTTTCTATTATGACTGTTATTAAAACAACTAGGAGGATATCCAGTATGGTGTGTCTTGAGCAACCCCTTATTTCTTAATATTAATCCAAATTAAATTATGTAGATTAAATGAAAGAAACCGGCCTGATAATCAATTATCTTCACCTGTTTTTCACTGGTTTATGACTTAAGGATTTTTAAGGTTGTTGTTTAATGCTTGAATGATTCATAGTTCACTGTATAAATTAACAAATAGTTAAGTACAGTGATTGGACTGGAATTAAGAACCAAAAAAATCCTTCAGGAAGCCTGAAGAACTGTTCAAAACTACATTAAAAATACGAGAAATTATGTCTCTTGGTAAGCAAAATATGGAGAAATTATGGGTGGCTCATGACTTTTACACAGTACTCTATTTTGTAAATGATTGTAAATTTGTCGACTGCAGTACCAGATTTTGTTATACCCACAGCTCCTACACTCAAATTCTTTCCCAATTTGGGCCCCTTATAAAAGCAAGCACTAGCATAAACGTGTGTGTGTGTGTGTGTGTGTTTGGCTATGTGTGTGCATATGCAGGGTGATGCCGGTGGAATCATAGGTCCAGAAGGCCCACCAGGTCCCAAGGGTGAGCCTGGAGCTGGGGCATTTGCTTACACTGTAAGTCATATTTGCTGCACTAATCAGTCGTCAATTTCAGCTTCAGCTTAGATTTGTAGCAATAAAACATACATTAAGGTCAAAACTATGACTCAAATTACAATCATGTATAACAATACAAATTGTGTTACAATCATGTATTACAATCCATACTGAGGGTATTTTAAACAAATTGGCAAAGGGTGTACACTCACAAGTAAGAATATAAAATTTGTTTTTTAGAATTTTGCATTTGGAATTAATTGTTGTTCATTTTTAATATGACTGTCATTCATCGTTATGCAATGAAAATTACAAAAGTTTCATTCAGGGTTTTTTTTTTTGTTATTTTACAAATTTTAGTACATTACTTAAAATAAAGAACATCTTAGGGATCTTGTAAACATGAAAATTCCCAGAAGAACATTGAAAACAAACACATTCTTTTTTTTGTTCATGAAAAAACTCTTAAAAATAGACAGAAGAAACAAAAATTAAACCTGTATCATAATAAAGTAAAGAGAACAGTATGGAGACCCAAACACACCTCATGGTGTGTTTGTGTATGGCTGCCAAGGTGATTGGTTCCCTTGTATCTAAGTTCGATTTCTGCCTCAGGTCTGTGTGTGTAGAGGATTTCATGTTCTCCCCATGCTTGGTTGGTTTCCTCTGGGTACTTCGGTTTCCTCCCATAGTCCAAAGAAATGCAGATTAAGCTAATTGGTGTTCCCAAATTGCTCATATTGTGTGCATGAGTGTGTGTGTGTGCCCTGTGATGGAT
Organism: Leiocassis micropogon; assembly: GCA_028565275.1. NCBI lineage: Eukaryota > Metazoa > Chordata > Actinopteri > Siluriformes > Bagridae > Leiocassis > Leiocassis micropogon. The sequence goes on along the minus strand of JAOVVA010212592.1, from coordinate 6,663 downwards.
TGGCACCTCGTTAAAGGTGTACCCCACCTCATTCTCCAAGTCTCCTGGAATAGGCTCCAGGCTCCGCGCAACCATGTATACAGGATAAAATGGTATAGATCAGTGAGTGAGTGAGTGAGGTTGCTAGGAGCAGCATGGTTTACAAATAACCATATGCACTTTGTTTTACTTCACCTTTACTTATCTTTAGACTTGTTTGACTAATAACATGGGTACTTTCTTGCTTTGGCTCACAGAATATTAGCATCACACATTGCAAAACTCTCTGTACAGTACAAACACCCACTCAAGTAAAATAAGTAAACCTTATGCTGAATAGTGTAGACATAAATTACAAGCCAAATTTCGAAAAAAGTTGGGACATTTTTTACATTTTAATAAAATGTAAACTGAAAAAATATCAAATCACATGAGCCAATATTTTATTCGCAAAAGAACATAGATATCATAAATGTTTAAACTGAGAAGTTTACATTTATATGCACAAAATGAGCTCATTTCAAATTTGATGCTTGCTACAGGTCTCAAAATAGTTGCAATGGGGGCATGTTTACCATGGTGTACCATTTCCTCTTCATTTGAAGACACCTGGGCATTGAGGTTATTAGTTTCAGTATCAGAATTTAAATTAAGAATTAAAAAATTTTAAGTAATTCCTGTCTGTCGCCAGCTCTGCCAGTCACGGTTAGTTAGTTCGGTTGATAATTAAAAGTGTATGTGGAGCAGTTGTATAAAAGCAATATAACACACGGGCTATGCCCACGTGTCTACATGACAGCTGTGTTGATATCCAGAACAATATTACTTAATTATGTTATGTTATATTAAATTATACCTGAGTCTTTTTATATTCATTTAAAACCAAGTACAGTGGAACCTTGGATTACAAACATATTTCGTTCCGGAAGCGGGCTCGTGTGTGTGTCTATGTTTGTTTGTGTATGTGTGTGTAGCTAAAGTAAGAGGGGAGGAGGAATCACCCGTCCCCTCTCCCTATCCTCACCTTACACAGTAAACTTTCCTCCTCTCTTATTTGAGTTTCACACACACACATATACACACACACACACACACACACACACACACACACACACACACACACACAAACATTAACGAAAAGACTGTTTTATCAGAAAAATTAACAAGGAACATCGCTAATAACACTCGCATGAGCAGAATCACTGCTGTAAAGTAAAAATAAAACATATGAACTTGCACTTTACCTTTGAAAACAATCGCGACAGAGTATTGTTTTCATTATAGAGAGAGAGAGAGTGTGTGTGTGTGTGTGTGATGGTAAGACAAGGAGGGGTGTGTGTGTATGTGAAGGCGAGAGGAGGCGGTGTGTGTGTGAAGGGGCATGGTGTCAAAGTGCAGGCTGATACAGAAAGAAAGAATATGGATCTTTAACCTCTTTAATGAGCCTTTCTTTTGCTTTACACATGCGCACACGTGTTATAATAAACAGTACACGCGCGCTGTACACATACAAACACAAAACACACATGTCTAGAGAGAACTGATTGGCCGAGTTCTCTCAGAGGGGAGGGACTTTGTGCTCCCACATTAATCAGGGCTCTACAGCCAATCAGGGGCGTCTGTGAGCTCATGCACGCAGAAGGAGCGGATAGCGCTGTCCTCCGAGTGTGTTACGCCGCCCCCAACGGTGTGTGAGCGAGCAGTTCGAAAAGATGCGGCCGGCTGGCGTCACGTGGTTCGGAGGAAACACGTGATAGTCTTCGGCCCTGCCGACTGAGTGGTAGTAGTAGCTTAATGTGGGAGCCCCCTAGTGACGACTAATTTAGGGAGAAAATTGAGAAAAAATCAAAAAAAAAAAAAAAAAACACACACATGCACGGATGTTGATTATATGAGTGAGAGACACGCGACCGAGAAGGGGAGACGATTGCCCACAATTCTGCAGCGCAAGAGAGAGAAAAACCATTGGCTCAATTGTGATTGTGCATGCTACATGCTACTTGGTACTCGAAAACCAAGATTTGCTAGTTTTACAAGTCAAAATTTATTAAAAAAAACTTTGCTCGTCTTGCGGGACGCACGCAAACCGTGTTACTCGCAATCCAAGGTTCCACTGTAAATGGGAAGTCTGGCCTCAACACACAGGGCCACAAAACAGAGTAGCCATTAGCTAGCTAGCTGAAATAATGTTAGCTATTAAATGCTAATGAATTAATAAGTCTGTACACCATCGTAACATGTTTTTTTAAAACCATCAAGCTCACCATGGGCAATGAAAGCAGCAGGAAAAGCTGCCATTAATTTTACTGGTATTATAATCAGGATTTTGCCTGAATATACTTTGGGGTGAAGTCTATTTTGTATCAACTTAGTTTTTTGACAATTCAGCCATGGCACTGCACAAGACTTAACTGGAATGATGAAGAGAGACAGTTAAATGTAAAGCCTCGTCCACTGAGAAAAGTGATAGGTAGACTTACTGTAGTACAACATGAATCAGTATCCTCTTTTCCATTCTTAAGTGCCGAACGCAAAACTTGAAGACGCGCACAGCCAGTCATTAAGTAAAACAAGTGTTACAAGCTAATTCAAATAAAACAATCGTCTTCTGGGCTAATTCTAGAAGGAAAAACAAGGGAAACTGACTACCTACTCATGTAAGGGTTCTCTTGCTTCTTCAGTTCAGTTAAAATAGTCCTAACTGGCATGAAGAAACAAAAATAGTAGGTACAGTAAATGCTATATGTACGGAGAAAGAAAAATGACAGATTCTGAGGTTAGGTCATATTGTAGGGGATAAATTGTGTCAGCTTGGTATAAGCAGGGATGTGGTTTATCGTTCAACAAAAAATGAGTGAGGTCATACACAACACTGGTTGCTGGTGACTGCTGGCAAAACCAGAAGTATGAATTAAAAATTTTATAGGGGTATAAATTTAAATCAGATTTTCCCCAATGCTTTGAAATTCATTGCGCACCACTTGATGGCGCAGACAGACAGTGTCTGTTTATACAGACAATACTATATAGTTTAAAAATGACCTGGGATTTTTTTAGGGCAAAACATTTATATTTAAGATAGAAAGAATTGATATAAATATTCTGCAGTAGCCAAGTAAATCAACTGACCTGAACTCAATTGAATAGGAGTTTTAATTACTCAGGACAAAGTCAAACTCCTCCAAGAACAAGTAGGAATTAAAGATACAGATGCTCAATTGGATTGTGATCTGAAGACTTTGGAGTCTAAGTCTTTGACATTTAGCCTAACCTACATATCTTTGAACTGTGTGAGGAAACTGGAGTTCATGGAAAAAACCCTGGAGGTGCAAGGTCATAGTGCTAACCACTACGCCACTATGCCATCTCATGTCCATCTAAACTATAAATTGTACATACTGTAGTATATGTATTATTATTATTTAAAAAAATAGCATTACTACTTATTGACACACCTTAAATAGTTTCAGTCCATTAGCAATAACAGTGAGAGCAGACCTAGAAAACAATACCAAAGGATTTGATCTTTCAAAATATTTAAGTGCATATGCTTAGAAAATGTGTGAGCACTTGCGAAATAATATCAATTTAACAGCAAAGTAAAGCCTAGCAATGAACTTAAATCAACTAAAAATTGCTGATAATTTTCTGTAAAAATCTCACAGATTTTGTCCTAATTACTAAACGACTAAGTCATTCTTTTCTCAATGTAGAAAGCTTCCTCTTTGCAGCTTTCTAAAAAGGTTTTAAGAATAATAAGAGAGAGGAATTTTCAGTTTACCGTTTAGTTTTCAAAGATTGTTAGTGGTAGGTTAAGGTTAAAAACAACTTGCCATTTAGACGTTTAATCAGTACTTATCAGTATCTATAGCTACATTTTCTTTGCAGAAATACATTTAGATAGATTATCTCTGAGACAGTCAGACTTTCACTTCACCCTGGCAAAATATCAATCACTTACTCATCTTCTATACCGCTTTATCCTGTATTCAGGGTCGCAGGGGCAAAATATCAATATAAATATATAAATAAATAATTAAAGGGAATTATAAATAAATATTCACAGGTTTGGTCTAATTCTCTCCTTTTTTTTTACATGCATTTTAGCAAGCAGAGGCAGTACCTGGGCCAAAAGGATCAAGAGGGCCAAAGGTGGGTTACAATAGTTACAGTGCCTTGCAGAAGTATTAATTTCCTTTAAATGTCTGAATTACAAGATACATTAAGATCAATTATCAGAAATTTCCATTTTATAAAAATTTTTATAAATTAATCTATTTTTTATGTAAAGACAAGCAAATTAGCACATTTTAATTTACATATAGTCTGAATAAAACAGCACACGAGTCAAGATTTACATGTATTTATACCAAAACGAACAAAACATTTCGTGAATAATTTACCTGGAATTTGAAACAAATGTAGTTTCCCATTATGTTTTTGTTATGCACTTATTGGTAGTGTATATATCTGGATGTACACAGGATTTGCCTTGATCTCTGACAGAAATGCCAAAATATGCCTTTTAGGCTGCTACATTTTAGCAGATGATGTCTTGATAAATTGGCCACGTACATATCAGAATGCATCTGACAAATGTTTGCAGAACACAAAAGCAATGTTTGACGAGAAAAATGTATATTTTCCAATTACTTAAGGCATAAGCAATTGGGAAATAATACTTCTTTTTCCTGGCCAAAAATTAACAAAAGTTTGATTTGTTATTTGTTTCCAAAATTATAATTAATATGTAACCCCCCTAAATAATTATCTACCCCCCCCTGTCTTTTACTGATATGGGGTTCAGTTTCAGACTTCCCTTAAAAGTCCCATTTTTTGATACTGTGTTTTCAGATTAATTAGAAGATTAATGCACCTTTCACTTTCTCACAACTGATCTAGCAGCACTTACTTGAATTTCTAAACACACAAGTACTGGATCTAAAAGAACAGAAGAAACACTGAAAATGTGCAGGACGGGGGGTCCTCCAGGAAGTTGGAGAAGTTGAGACGCAGTGACCTAATCTTATTTTCCTTTTGTAATCAATTGATCTGTTATAAGTCTTCAATTGTGTGAAAGTGTTCAGCCACACCTAATTTCCAATTTAAATTTAGTCACATACACAACCATACACAGTATTATATGCAGCGAAATTCTTTTCATGACTTTTTTTAATACAGGTAAAGTAGAATGGAAAGACTAAAAGATAGAAGGATTTTACTGCAATGAGAAATTGCATTGAGAGAAATCTGAGGTTGCAATAGAAAATAATCATAAAATAGAAAAATAGAAAATGCATGTAGGTATGACAGCAGCAGTATGAGTGGAACATGGAGTGTAGAATATGTGATGTGTGTGTCAGCAGCAGTGTTATTGTCAATGTTTTTGTCCATCCATCCATCCATCTTCAACCGCTTATCCAAAATCAGGTCACGGGGTGGCAGTTCCAGCATGGAAACCCCAAACTTCCCTTTCCCCAGCCACCTCAGCTAACTCTGACTGGGGGATCCTGATGCGTTTTCAGGCCATACTATAAGATATCCGGATATAATCTCTCCAATGCTCATGACCATAGGTGAGGGTCGGAACAAAGATTGACCGGTAGATTGAGAGCTTTGCATTTTGGCTCACAGCAGTGCGATATAGGGACTGCCCCCACTGCTCTGATTCTCTGGCCAACCTCATGTTCCAATGTTCCATCACTTGTAAACAAGACCCAGAGATACTTGAACTCCTTCACATGGAATAACGACTTGCTCACTACCTGGAGTAGGCAATCCATTCTTTTCCGCGGAAAACCATGGCCACAGATTTGCTGATGGTGCTGATCCTCATCCCTGCTGTTTCACACTCAACTGCAAACCGAACCAGCAAGCGCTGCAGGTCGCAGACTGATGACCCCCTAGAGTGTGTGCTATCTGCACTCTCGCTCCACCAGGACAAACAGGGGAAAAAAAATCTATACTAGATTCCCCCTCCAAAGCAGGAGACCATGCAACCTGCACCTTAGCCTACTGGTGATAAGCCCATGCCCACCAAACCTGAACCATCCAGACCTGCTGCACTCTGAGGGTGATGGGTTGGTGATTGCAGCTATGAGGAGAGTGTCCCTGCAGCCAGAACTTGGGTTCGCATCACTGGAGTTTTGCTGCCCACCCTCCACGACATGGGAATGCCTTTACATTAGCTCGCCTGTCGGTCATCCAGACAGATGCCTGGCTGTACAATCCTCATCTGATCACCTGAATTACTGCTGCTTCTCAAGAGCTTCCGGCGGCATCTAGGATTGGCAGGGAAAGCATTGTGTTACTGCTGGTCTGATGCATAACCTGCTTGTCCCTCTTTTGCTAGGGCATGATCTTGTGCATGGCTCAAACCCAGGATGATGGTGCGTATGCAGAGGTGGAAGGTTAGCAAATCGTTCCTTCAATCCATTTCTTTCCTGTCTCAGCAGGTTATACAGTGGGGGGAAAAAAGTATTTGATCCCCTACAGATTTTCTAAGTTTGCGCACTTACAAAGAAATGAAGGGTTTATCATTTTTATCATAGGTTTATGGTAAAGGATTGAGACAGAATATCAACCAAAAATCTAGAAAAAGCACATAATACAAATGTTATGAATTAAGTTGCATTTCAATGAGGGAAATAAGTATTTGATCCCCTACCAACCAACAATAATTCT
>JAOVVA010212251.1:0-24694 GCA_028565275.1 Leiocassis micropogon | reverse complement strand
TCTCGCCGGGCGCGGTGGCGCGTGCCTGTAATCCAAGCTACTGGGAGGCTGAGGCTGGCGGATCGTTTGAGCTCAGGGGTTCTGGGCTGCAGTGGTCTATGTCGGGCGGGTGTCCGCGCTAAGTTCGGTATCGATATGGTGCTCCTACGGGATCGTATGAATGTTCCGTCAGGTCGCCTGTGGGGGCGTGCTCCTGCCTGGGTAGCGGAGCCTGTCAACCCCCCGTGCCGATCTATAGTGCCGACCAGCTCCTGTTACTAGACACTGCAGTGCAGCCTGAGGAACTCTACGGGACTCAGTCTTTTTACACTCACTTTTTAAACAACTCCAACACACATAGTTACAGCACTACAGCACACTGTCCTCTTATAACTATACACTTCATTGTATCTGTAAAGTATTTCATACACAAAACTTACGGTTCACACCTAAAACACGTACACCTGACCTTAATATCATGAATAGTGACTGTGGTCACTTTTTGGATTCATAAACTTAACCTAAATGGTCAAAACCACAGGGACTATTTTAAATCATAAACTTACTCGCTTTTACCGTCATTTATCCATTTTCTGTATCTCAAGGCAAAATGTTGAAAGTATTTGATCATCAGCACTACACTGCCTCCTATTGAAAAACTATTAAAATCACAACTTTATATTCTCAAAATACAAGTCACGGACAGTAGGAGGCGCAATTGGTACACATTGACCTCTTAAAACTAGCTTTCATTTTGGTTGTTACAGGGATTGTGATACATGGAAATACAGATAAGTCTTCTGATTGGGAGGAAAATATTTTTTTGGTTCCCCAATTTGGGTAAAATGTGATCACTATTGTGCAGGTTCTGTCCAAGCCTGCTTTGACTGCACTGTTTATCTATTGAAAGCAATCACTTATTATGGCCCAAGCACTATGACAGCAGCACGATGACAACATGCCTATGTCTCCTATGTCTCCATCGCTCTGATAATGCTGTTTTAATAGTGCTGATGTCATAAATGTCCGAGGGCCCACCTGTTCTTCTAAGGATTATCGTTAGGGCCCAAGAACTATGACATTAACATGATTTATTTCAAACATATGGGCACTTTTGGCAGTCTTAACATGCTCAAAAACTCATGAAAATTAGCACCCAGTTTGGAATCTGCTACCACTATGAGGCCTGCAAGTCTCCCTAAGTGTGGCTCAGGGAGTTCATGGTGGACTTTATTGAGACAGGTTGTAGATTGCACCCCGTATATATCCTACATATAGTAAGTATAAACAGAGTAATGTGAGAACTGACCAGACATTACTAAAGCAATGCTAGAACAAAAAATACAAGATATATAAGAAGCATATAAATAAAGATATAAATGACAAAAAAAAAAAAAAAACCCCGAATAGGAGAATTGAGGTTAATTGCAGTGCAGTCATCAATGTGCAATTTTATATGTGACTAAGTGGAGGTGCAAATGGTATTAATTGTTCAAATACTAGTAGTAATAAGTATTTACAGTAATCTCAGATAGCAGTTTTGTGGGTGAACTCCAGAGGGCATTCTGTCCTGACATATTCCTGCCCCCCCCCAATAGCTTGCTCGATTACTTCTCTTCAGTGGACAGCGATGGTTCTTCTGGGTGGTGGTTTCTCCCTCGCCACATTCCATCTTGGCTTGTACGTCATCGGGTCTGACCCTTGGATTAGGGGTGTGGAAGTGTTTGCACATGTAACTATTATGAGGTATTTTGTGAGATCCTTATCTTATAACCTGCCTTTCTGTTAGTAAACCTCAGCTGTAAACCCCATTTTTTCCCTTTGTGTTGTATGTGGAATTGGTTTGTCATTTATGCATCATAGTGTGCTTTAATAAAATTTGTTTGATATAACCATGTCTTTATCCTTTTACCCTTTTGTTTTTTTAAGTAAAACAAACTGCTCCCAGCAATCCCGATTTAACTAATTTACTAATTAACATCATTTCCTGTGAATAGAAGCAGGTGTGTTAGAGTAGGGAAAAAAACAAAAATGTGCAAAGCACTGGGTCTCCAAGGACCAGGGTTGGGAATCAATGGGTAGAGTAACCTTCATTACACATGATAATAGATATGGATTAATTAAGATCTGTGGGAGACACTGGTCAAAGCTATGGACCTCTGGGAATAAACCCCACCATGTACAGTATACTTGGTAAAGTATGATATAAATAGAAGTATGCCTCTGGGGGTTGTTTGTGGAGAATTTTAATGTATTGTACACAGGACTTAATGGTATTGTCACACATTCACAGACAGGTTTAAAACTATTAATAAAAATATTATAAAAAATGCTATTACATACATGGGGTTTAAATATATATTTTTTATACTTGATTTTATTGTCACAGCAATTTTATGTATCATTTGTTGATTTATTTTTTTCACTGGACACACATTGCTTCTTCCTTCATGTGCTCTGCTGAATAGTGTTTTTTTTTCAGGCTTCATGGCCCAATCTCTTCCCCTGACTGTATAAGGTATGCTATTACTTTGCTGAGTTTTTCCCATAGACTTTTTCAATAGAATGCCATTACTTTTGAAACAAATCAGACTAATGGTTTACAGCTTGTGACTGCTGCATTCTAGTTCAACCCAGTACTGGCAAACACTGCAGCCAGCATGACATTTTAGCCAGAAATAAGAGACAACTTTACACCTGTCTAGAACCCCCAGTGGGCAAAAGCCTTAAGCCTCCATAACCCCCCACACAGTCAGAACCAGGACCATAGAACTTTACAGCCAAGTATGATGCCTTGTCCTGGAAGAATGTCGCTACCTTTGCGTATCTCTAGCAGCCTTAAGGGGCAAAACATCTTAACCTCCATATCTCCCAGAAGGTACAACCCAGGAACAACAAACTTTGCAGTCAGGTATTACACCTTGGCCCATGAAGGACAGACACCTTTCTGCCTCTTTAGCTACCACAAGAGTCAAAAGTTTTAAACCTCCTTATCTCTCAGACAGTCAGACCCAGGACCACCAAACTTGGAAGCCAAGCATGACGCCTTGAATACTGAAAAAAAGGCTTTAAACTTATATTTAAAAAAAATCAATGAACAAATGATACATGCATTGTGTTGTTTTTCTGTATCACACCTGATGACAGCCAGGGGTGGTGTTGAACATCCTCTAATACCAAGACATAAAAAAAAAAGTCTCAAGGTATTTTTCATTTCTAATTCAGTTTGTGCTGCACAGTATATCTTGATTCTTGCTACTTGATTCTTGCTCTTGGAAAGTTGCCACTGTCAATCCATTAAGCGTGCTACTGCAAAAATGAAAAGATAGTACATATGATATTAAATCAGGTGTCTACAATGCTGTGCCTCATTAAGATGATAAAAAAATAAATGCATCCTGGATGATGGTAAAATAATAATTTTAATCTTATATCACTTACGGGTGACACCTGGGAATATCATCTTATTGAAGTTGATTAGTGTCTTCATGATTTGGGCTCTTTTGAATCATGGTATCTCTTTGCTCTCTCTCACTGGATAAGCTAAAACATATCAAAAGGTATTTACTCAGAAATTATGATAAAGTATCTAAACTGGTGTGTGTATTGCCTATGGTTTTGCTAACATTTGAGATATCGGGGGTGGGGGGGAAGTCTTCACTTAAGTTAAGAGACTAAGGGACTTGCCCAATGATCAAACTGTAAATTCATGTCTTAGTTTGGGCAATCTAAAGTTATATTCAAACTATTCAAAAGCAAACATGTACACAGTCCTAACTGCTTTCTGTTTTTGAGCAAAGACATGCAGTCAAGAGCGGCAGGTGAGGGAATGTCTCACTTATTACATTCCAGTAAAAAAAAAATTAAAGAAAGCTTTTTTCTCTGATCTGTGTCATACTGTAAATGCCTTTCCAGTATGATTCGGATCGTTTTTTTTATTGTCAAAATCATCCATTTGCTGAGTTCGACTGTAATTTCCCAGCAAACCACAATGAAGTGCAGAAGCTGAGAGTGCTGCCTCACCATGGATTGTGCAATTCCATTAAAACTGAACTGAGCTTGGGGAATAAGCACATGCCTATGACTATTTGTGTGAATCCCACAAATATACTGTTTGTAGACCTCTTATTTGCTTGACATCACCTTCCATAGATGGGGTAACTTATTTCACACAACTGTATAAAAGTTATTTTATATAAAATGCGACCATTATCTCTGCTGCAATAATAAGGATGTGTGAGATCCCAAGAACTTATGATACTCCAATTCTTTCTAGTGTTTGCTAGCACTAACAAAATTTCATGGTGGGGGAAACTTAATAGCCTACAAATATTTGCAATGCAGTTACAGCTCCTCTTAATTTAGCTCTGCTTACCTTTATGCTAAATGTGTCTAGACAATTTGGTAAATATAAGTATACCATAAGTAAATTTACTATAAGACTTTCAAAGTAAAAGGCCAGTGATAAAGAACAGAAGACCTATGCCAGAGATAACTGGACTATTTCCAACTAATAGACAGAAGATATCATAATGAGAAAAGCTGGCTGTGAAGAATCACTTTTACTGCTTTCCCTGCCTTCTGTTTTCTACTGCAAAAAAGTTGGGAAATTAGTATGAAATGTAAGAAAATATGTACGTATAAATCAGCATTATTAGATTGTCCTTTATGAGCAAGCTGAGGGCAATGGTGGCAAGAAAAAACTCTCTGAGATAGCAATAGGTAGAAACCTTGGATGAAACCAGGCTTAAAAGGAAACCCCTCTTCATTTGGGCAATATCAGCAGGAATTGATTTGGAGTTATTCTGTGTGTTAGGTGTAATTTGAAAAATCTACCAAGAAGCCTGGACAAACATGAAAGAAACATTTCTTTAAAGACATTTGGAACTTCAAGGATCGATCAGTTTTTGGATGAACATTGGAGATTAAATATCAGCATCAACAATGCAAGGGTAAACCCTTCTTTCTAGCTAAACAAAAATGAGCAGTCTCTGGTTACAATGAGAGTGCTAGCAGTAGGACTGACAAATGACGGCTATCATCTCTGGCAATCATCTCTATTAAAACGGACAGACTTAAGAAATTGAAAAAAGCAAAGACGAGTTCTACAACAAAGTAATGTACGTCTTTGTTCAAAATAATAGATGTCCTCACTGTTTGTTTGACACAGAAGCTAGTGGAGTAAGCACATGCCCTTATGGAGAGCCAGTGACAGACACTGGATACCCAAGGTGTTTTAAAAAAAAAAGAAAAGAAAAGAAACCTGAATCAGGAAAAAACTTTGATTAAAAAATCTATCATACCCTCAGGAAATTAGAGGATTCTGCTTGATATTTGGCCTCCATAGCCTGCCGTTGCCATTTAGAGAACTCTGCTCTCTGTAATTGCTCCTTCTGCTGGGTCTGCTCTTGCACGTCCCCAGCCTTCTCTCTGAATCTCAGCATCTAGTGTATCCACCACAATCAGTCACAATCAGTCACTTAAAGGTATACAGGGCTCAAAGTATATATAATATGCCAATATGTGTATTAATCTTACATCTGCCCCATGGATGTAGTTTTTGTACAGTTTCATGAAGTTCTCTTTCAGCATCTTTGGTTCCCCGATGAAGCTGGAACATTTTTGAATGTCAGACTTCATCCGTTCCACCTGTGTCCTCATCTGTCTGACCTGAGACGACAATGACAATACAAACAAAGTCAACTTTGGTAAATTGTAATGCTTATTATTAAGGGCGGAACTAACCCTAGTTCAATATTGAAGGGAGTTGAAGATCTTCACCCATGTAGGTGTGTCTGAGGACACATACAGTTTGACCAAAACAACATACCAAAACAATAGGTTCTACATGACTGGGATATGTGAAAAAATATTTCACAGTGCTGTAAAGTACATGCGACAAAAAGTTAAATAAAAAATATCCCAACTGGTGGAGTTAAAGCAGAGGAAGGGTTGGACGCAACCAGGTCTCACACAGGGCTGGGGAAATATTTTGCTTGCCAATACCAATTGAGAAGGTCACCTATATTATAAATGATTCATACATTATTATTATTAATATATTAATGATATGAATAACAACATGCCGAATCCTGAAATTGGCATAAAAACTGATTCAATTTACATTTGTCAAAACACAATTTCATAGGAACTACAAAAGTTCAGATAACTTGAAAAACATTTTTTCCCCTGAAATTTTCTCCTCTTAAGGACACAGATTCTATATTTGCCTTTGTGTTGTCCTTTTTGCCTGGATGTAGCCTATTATGTTTCTTGAATTATCTTTGAAACTACCTGTGATGGTAAATCATTACAAGTTCCCCAGTGAGCAATGATCGCCATGTGCCCTTGTCTAAGTAATTATTGATAATTATAAAAAAAAAAGCAATTGTGGATGAACAAACCCTCTGCCTCTCTGTACACAGCTCCTTTTCTTTTATTTTCAGCTTCTGCTTAAGGTCAATGGCTTTTATCTCCGTCTCAGCCTCGAACTAAAATAAAAACAAAAGGCAAAAGGTCATATTTTGTAGAATCTCAGAACTTGAATTTTTTTTCTTATTTTATTATTTGTTCATTGACTGATCACACAATTCTGACTCTCCAGTGTTTGAGAATGTAGATGCTTTTTAAAAATCCTACATAATGTCATACTGTTAAACCCCTCACCTTCTTCTCTTGAATCATGTTCTGCAGTTGCTCAGGTTCAGTTGATTTGCGTTCTTCAATTGGTTCAATCAGTTGTTTCTTGATGCAGATTGTATTGTCCTCAATCTGTTTCGTATAGAAAAGATCTTTAGCAGTTAATTACTGACCACTAGAGGAGTGAATAAATTTCTGCATACCTGTTATAAAACACAAGAATAAATAATAATATATACACATATGTTTACATATATAAAAATAACATATACTAAATATTAATAACAGAAAAACAAGGAAGAACACTAGATAAAGGAAATCGTAAAACTGGAACTTAAAAAAACAATAACTTAGAAACACACAACGAAACAATACAGAGCTTACATGGATATACATAGCAAGATGAGAAAGGTAAGGAAAACAGGATATTATTATTATTATTATTATTTTATTATTATTATTATTATTATTATTATTATTATTATTATTTTATTATTATCTTATTTATTTTGTTGGGAGTTTGAGTTATTCCCTTTTTTTTATAGAAGCCATATTTAAAACTCACCATTCATACATTCTTTAGATGACTGTGTGGTGTTATTATTATTAGTAGTAGTAGTAGTATTATTATCGTCTGAATCAAGCAAAAACATAAGAAAATCCATCATACCTTCAGGATAGTTGCACAGTCTCCTTGATGAGCTTTGACATGGATACCATGGCCTTTTTTCTGAGAGAGCTCTTTTTTCTTCTGCTGCTCCCTCTGCCTGGCCTGCTTTTGCAAAAGCCAAGCCCTCTCTTTGAACTTTAACATCTAGAACAGTCATCAAAGTTTGTCAGGTGTATGTATATTGTTTGGAATGGTACATTTGTATACACAATATATTATTTAAATATATGTATATATTAGGGCTGCAAATATTAACGTGTTAATCCATGTAATTAATCTGGACATTTTAATGCATTACTATTTTTTAACACAAATTAATGATATAACCAAGTTTGTATACTAATGCTGTCAATACTAATACAATGGCTTCCCATAATTGCAGCACAGTTACCCGGCTGTGCGCACCTTTAACGTTTAACATCACCAGGTGTGCTGAACAGTAAGTTTCGTTGGAAAAAGCTTCTAGATGGAAGTTTGGAAAAAAACAAAGTTTTGTAGCTCAAGCTACATTCAAGGTGAACTATTTTTTACAAGAAAACACCAACTAGAAGATACTGTATGGGAGTGGTTGCTCAGGTGGCTAAGGCTCTAGGTTGTAGATTTTTGGGTCTGAGGATCTGGGTTTGAACCCCACTGTTGGTGGACTGCCATGTTAATGTTTGGGACAAATGTTAATGTTTGGGACATTATAAATCTGTATAATCTGTTTCTCCAGGCATTTCCCTATTCCAACATTACACGTTTATAATACAAGTAAATCTTCTTAGATGTAAAATGTAAAATTGTGGTTAATTGTGAATAATCACAGGCTATGACTGTAAAAAATTTTTATTCGATTGACAGCAGTAGTATATATACGTATACATGTGTGTGCATGTGTTTGTGTGGGTGTGGGTGTGTATTTTTCTCACCTCTGCTTCGCGGATGTAGGTTTTGCGCAGTTTTAGGAAATTTTCCTTCAGTGGTACAGGCTCATGGATGAAGTTTGAGCATTGTGCGATGTCAAATTTCATCCACTGCACGAGAGTCTTCATATCATTGACCTAAGGAGGCAAAGACATAAATAATGAGAATGGTAGTTAAATTTCAATGCTTATTATCAGTATCGCCAGAAATCTAAGTAGTTACCAGATGCCAAATCTTAACACATCCTAACAGCAAGTTAATCATTACAAAATAAACTGCTGCCCAAATAACTTGAAATAAAGTCACTTATTTTTCCCCTTCAGTATTCAGCTCCTAGACTTTAAATCAATTATACTGTATTAATTTTTTTTTTATGTTTTCACTTACTTTCCCCAAAAGTAATGAGCATCATGTGCTCTTGTTTATGTTTAATTTCTGTCCTCACCCTGTCCTGTGATTATTTTGTTGTGCCTGTGGTCACCTGTTTCATGTAATCCTAGGATTATTTATTCTATTTATGTCCTTACATATCATTGAATATTTACAAAGTCTTACTGTACTTCAGGTCTTCGTCTACCTTTGATTCGACCGTTGCTATGAACTTTGTCTAAAATTACTGGAAAAGTCCTAATCACTACCACACTTAGTTTACACATTTGCATCCCATCGCTCATAAAAAAGAATGGCAAGAGATAATTTAAGACATTTTTATGACCATAAACCAGACATATGTTAAAATAAATCCTGTTCTCTCAGTGCACACCTTTTCTTTCTCCTTGTTTAGCTTCTCTGTCAGCTCTTGGATGGTTTTGCTGTCCTTGCTGGCCATATCAAGACTGTACTCAATACTTTCTTCCTGTTTCTCTTCTTTAATTGTCCACAGCTCCGACGTCTTACAACAAACACATGAACAAATCTTAACACAATGGTATGGATAAAACACATGAAAATGGTGTAAACAAAATCCTAAATAATCATAGCCACTTAAATTTTTACTTGACATTACCAATTTTTCTTCTACAGTATTTCTGTACAAATAAAATCAATTTTAAAATATATTGTTCCTTACAACTATGAATTTGTAGGGCACATACCATATGCTATATTTATTCATTTATTTAATATATGATATTTTTTTTAATTGCTTAACAAATCTCAAACATCCACCTGCTGCTGATCCAGGCTTGGCGTTTTATCGTCTGAAGTCTCCCTCTCTGCCTTATGTCTGTATCGGCGGCAGATTTCCTTTAGCTCACATTCAAGGTTCTTCCGCGTTTCAGTCTGTGTCCCCACAGACCTTTGCAAGGTGTCCTGTTGCTGTAAAATTAAAATGAAAAAAGGAGATGCACAGCACAAAGCAAACGCTTCAAACAACCCCTAAGACTTGATAGAAAATGGATCCCTATTCACCATATACAGGATTTTATAGATAAGTAGACAGACAGACAGACAGATAGAGAGACAGATAGATAGATAGATAGATAGATAAATAAGGGAAGAACACTAAGAAAAGGAACTATGAAGATTGGAACCAAACAAGGTGAAAGATTTAGCACTGCAGACTAACTAAATAATAAAAAAAAGAAAGTGCAAATTACAGTGTTGCACTATTATTATTCACTCATTTATTCATTGTCTATACCATTTTATTCTGTATTTAGGGTCACGGGGGGCCAAGAGCCTATCCCAGAAGCCTTATGGCATGAGGTGGGGTACACTCTGGACAGGGTGCCAATCCATCACAGGACACACATACTATGGGCAATTTTTGAACACCAAATAGTCTAATCTGCATGTCTTTGAACTGTGGGAGGAAACCGGAGTACCTGGAGAAAACCCACCAAGCACGGGGACAACATGTAAACTCCATACACACCACGACGGGAATTGAGCCTGGCCGGGAACCGAACCCAGACCCTGGAGGTGCAAGGCGACAGTCCTAACCACTATACCACCGTTGAGGAGTAAGAACACTCCATCATGAAGAATCTGAGTGAGTGAAAGACATGCTGGATCCCTAAAATGCCACCCCCCCCAAAAAAAAAATCAGCAAAAGCACTAATAAAAAAATCTGTCATACCTTCAGCATACTAGCCTTCATAGACAGCCTTTGCTTCTCAGCGACCTCTGTCCTCCGCAGGTGATCCTTCTGCCTAGTCTGCTTTGGTACAATCCCAGCCTTCGCTCTGAATCTCAGCATCTAGTGCAGAGTGTGTGTTTGTAACATGTTATATGTATACAGTGTTTATTAGGGATAAGCCGATTATTAATTTCTTTCTTGATATGATCCGATACATGATATGTTTACCATATGATACGACCTTGATAGAATACAATTAAAAGTTCAGCGATGGCTTTGTATGACTGCAGAACACCTGTGATATTTTCTTTTTTCTTTTTCTGGAACTAGTTTGATTGAATATAAAAAGAACAACCACATTATGCAGCAAAATCTATATTACTTTTCTCAAGAAAATTACATTATCTGATAAACAATTTAACTTGCTGTATTGTATTTGAATTTGGTTTTTATGCTATGGCTGATCAGTGCCCCGACATGGCTTGTCGCAAACTGCAAACGGAAATTTTAAGGCTTTCTTTTAACAATAACTTTTTCTTTCCACTCTTCCGTAAAGGCCAGATTTATGGAGTGCATGACTAATAGTTGTCCTGTGAAAAAAAAAAATTTAAACCATGTATAATTTTCTTTCCACTTTATAATTATGTGCCACTTTGTGTTGGTTTATTACATAAAATCCCAACAAAATACATTTTACATTTGTGGTTGTAATGTGATAAAATGTGGAAAATTAAATACTTTTGCAAGGCACTGGATATGGCTCCATGACACATTATCTGAAGCAGCCAATCTGAATTAATGTCCCACAGTCCCTCAGTCGAAGTGTGGACAGAGCTTCTATGCTCAGAGTTTTTACTCCAGAATGAGACACAAATATAACGCCATATATAGCTCTATGTTTGTGCTATTAACACTGCTATGCAGCATATGCATTTATGAGTTGTATAAAATGTAATCTTTTAAGTCCACAAGTCATACATTCTGTTATTTCAATTGGAAACAATAAAAAGTTACTAGTAGTTCACACGATACATGCTGCAATATCAAGCGATACCCATCATGATCTAAATCGATAGACAGATAGATCAATTCATAGATATTGGTGTGGGTATTTATCTTACCTCTTCTTCACAGATGTACATTTTTCGTAGCTTTATGAAATTGTCCCTCAGTGCTATTGGGTCATAGAGGAAGTTTGCGCATTTCATAATGTTGGTTTTCATGCCCCTCACCAGATCATTCTTTTTTGTGAGCTAAAGAAACAAAGACTTTTAAAAACAGTGCAATTGGTAGTAAAATTGTAATGTTTATTATTCACAAACCATATGTTAAATCCATGTGGGACATTGACAAATTATGTTTAAACAGAAAAACGTATAAACCAAGGACATTAAAAAAACTTTTAAACATTTCTAATATATAATCAAATACAAGTAGTCCCTGACTTACAAACAAGTTCTGTTCCAGGAGCACGTTCGTAAGTCTGATTTGTTCTTAAGTCTAACAAAGTGAGTCTTACACGCTTTTGACATGAATGTACAATGTAAAGCATACCAATTCACTTTACATTAAATCTGTCCCCCTTTCCCACACTGCCATCATGTGGTCAAATTTAAGGAAATTAATCGAACAGTGAAATGTTGTCTCTGTGCTTTTAAATTGTGAGGGGAATCTCGGATGCCATTTTGTCTCTGCTTTCCACTCTGTTTTCTCTCCATTTTGAGCTGTTTTCCACTGTATTTGGACTGTTTTGTTGAGGATTTTCCGAAATTAGGATTATTCACAATCAGGACAGCTTTACAGGACGGCCATTTTCGTCATCATGCTTCTGGACTGATTCATTGAAACCAGTGAGGCTGACACATTTCTCTCGCCCCCCCTACACGTACACACATACAATATACCGGACTTTAGACATTTTATACACACACTTAGATACTAAAAATATATTATATAATTGTAAATATTGGCATCTTGAGCACTGCAGGGTCTTTTTTTTTTTTTACAATACACGTGAGCTACTTCAGTGATTGAACCAGAAGTAGAACCGCAGTCTGTTTGTATCCATACAAATGTTCGTAAGTTGGGGACTACTTGTATCATTTTGTTTAAAATTCCTGGACAAAACTCAAACCACACACCTGCTGCTCCAAGGTTTTATTTTCTTGTTCCAGCTCCATGATGGTCTCCTTGTCTGCCTGGAGCTTCTGCTCGTACTGGAGGTAGATTTCGTTTAGCTCAGATTTATGCTTCTCTCTCAATTCCTTCTGTATATCCTCAGACTTCTGCAAAAATTCTTGTTGCTGTGAAGAGAAGATGGAGAAGGAGATACACACAACAGTTTAAATGCTCCAAACATTTCAGTAACGTTACCAGTATCTTTAATATGTATGGCTATTGTGTCTGATGCCTCATTGCAAGTGTTGTAAGTGATAAATATTAATGATTAACAAAGCATATTATGCTGAAACAAACCCTCACGTATCCAATATATAATCAGATTTATTAAAACTAAGTATTGAATTTTTTTAAATCCCATATTATTTAATACTGCTTCACAAACTCAAACACACACCTGCTCTTCCATGAATCTCATTTCTTTTTTCAGCTTCGTGCTGCTCTGCTTCTTGGCACTAAGCTTCTCGTCATACTGGAGGCAGATTTCCTTGAGCTCAGATTCATGTTTCTCAATCAGTTCCTTCTGCTTCTCTTCAGCCTTCTGCAAATTGTGCTGGTGCTGTAAAGCAAAGATGGAGATGGAGATGCACATCATAGTGTAAACACCTCAAACATACTGATCCTCCTCTGCTTCTTTTGGTGCACTATATCTAGTGCATTCTGTGTCAGATTGAGCCGTCAAATGTAAATTTGAGAAAACTAATAAGAATACTATAAAATAGACTAAGTGGGACTGGAACTCAAAAAAATAAGGAAGAATGAATTGCAAAACAAGACACAGTTTAACAAACTAGATACAGATAACAGTAAGGCATGAGCAGAGTCATGTTCTGGAGATGAGAAGAACTGCATTCTAACAGAAATTAGAACATCATTATAACTTACTTACCTCCTGCAGCCTGTCATTATACGTCAGCTTCAGGTCTGTCATGGTACGCAAATGGATGTCCTCTTGTTTCTGTAGACGCTCCTCATAGTTCTGCTGCATGGCCAGCATTCTCTGCTTCAACTCTTCATGTTTCTTGAGTGCCTTAAGCATCTCATCTTTGTGGTCATTTCCTGGTAATAACATTTTTTATGCAATTTAAATCACATATTGTTTTAACCTGAAAAAAGTGGTTTCCTTTTATTAATACAGTACATTGTTTCTGCTGCATTTAATTAGAAACAAAGAGCAAACTTTTAATAAAAATATTAAATGCACAAAGCTTAAAACAAGACTGTTGGCAGTGAAATATAAAGAAATGTTATTATGGGGTATAGATAAAGTGAATGTATTTACCCTGGTTCTTCAGTTCTTTGGCATGTCGTTCTACTATCTCAGTTATGGTCTGCTTCTGAAAGACCTTCATCTTCTCCGTATCATTATTCATCATCTGACGTGGGATTAATAACTGTTATTGAATTAGTCACCAAAATCTACTATTACTTTGGTACACTAATTTGATATATGTTCCTCAAAAATACATACAAATATTTGATCAAAAAAATAATAAATGATTAGAGTTAAATTATAGCTGTCTAAAATCACACAAGACACCTAATGTATTACATTAACCTATAAATTATCTACTGCACTAGTTGGACTAAATTAGTCCTTAGAACAAAATTTTAAGATGTAGTTCCGTACATACTGAATCTAAAGTTTAACTTAAAATAGATACCTGTTCCCCTTATAGATGATTTTATATAAAGAGCTGGGCCATGATTGAATCAAGTGTTTCAGATTAAGCTTTTTGGAATACAATAATGGTAACTATACATTCAATATACAGTATGTAAATGATTACTCTATCTCTGCTTCTTTTGGTGTTGGCAAAATATTTAGTGCATTATGTGTCAAATTGTTCAGTCAAATATCAATACCAGAAAAACTAATAAGAATACTATGAAAAGGACTTAGTGGGACTGGAACTAAAAAAAAATAAGGAACAATGAATTACAAAACAAGAGTTTAACTAACTAGATATAGATAACAATATTGATATTGATCATAGACATGGTCTGGAGCATTATAACTTAATTACCCCCTGCAACCTTTCATTATGGGTCAGCTTCATGTCCATCATGGTACGCAAATGGTTTTCCTCTTGTTTTTGTAGACGCTCCTCATAGTTCTGCTGCATGGCCTGCAATCTATCCTCCAACTCTTCATGTTTCTTGAGTGCATTAAGCATCTCATTTTTGTGGCCATTTTCTGGTAATATAATTAGTCATGCAATTTAAATCAAATATTGTTTTGACCTGAAACTTTAAAAAAATATATCTTATATCATATTTTTATTAATACAATAGTTCAGCCGAGTTTTTAGTGCATGTCATTAAAGACAAAGAAAAATCGCAATAGGTCTTAAGCCAGTGATATCTGAAATCTTAAAACAAGACTCTTTGCAGTATAATACAGTAGAAAGAGATATTATAACAGTGTATATACAGTAGAAAGAAAAATATATGAACCATTTAGAATTTCATGGTTTTCTGCATTAATTTGTCATAAAATGTGATCTGATCTTCATCTAAGTCAAGAGTATTGACAAATATAATGTGCACAAAATAATAATACAAAAAAATCTGATTTTTTTATGTCTTTATTGAGAACAACCATAAAAAGTTCATAGCATACCTCGTGTCTTGTAAAGAAAATTAGTTTGGAGGTATAGTGATGGATAAAAACCATGCAAAACGTTTTAAAATGTAAAGTTCCGCACAATTCACTTATGTAAGCCATGCCTCACCAAAAAGAGCTGTAAAAAGTGAGTGTATTTACCCTGGTCCTTTAGCTCTTTGGCATGTTTTTTCATTATCTCAGTTATAGTCTTCTCCTGAGAGACCTTCATCTTCTCCATCTCATTATTCATCATCTGCAGTGAAATAAACAGTGTTTTTTAATTACAGATTCTAAAAAAGAAACATTTATGAAATGAAATTACAACAACCTAAAAATTATCTGCTGTCCTAGTGTGACTAGTACGGCCTTAGCGCTAAATGTCCAGATGTAGCTCTCAAGTTCTAACCTGGATTTGGTGTTTCAGAGCCTCAATCTCTTGGTGGAAATTCTGTCTGACATTGTCCCACATCTCCTTGCAGGCCATTTCATTCTGAACCCGCTCCTCCTTCAGAAACTCCACCAGGGCGTTACCGTCTAGGATGCTCTAGAAAGGTTTAACACAGAAAAACACCAGATGTTGAAGATCAAATCAAAGCTTTAGAATCATATAAACCAGGGACACTGAACCTGAAAGGCAGCAGTAGTATACGGAAAACATTACTCCATCAGTTGCAAAGATAATACAGATCATTGTAAGATCAAATTAATCTTTTCATCCTCAAAAAGTTGGGCACAGCAAACCTCCTCGGGATGATCTGTTTCTTTCATCACACTCAAATTGCGTCCCTTCTGGTCAGTGATGATCCAGATGAGGAGGGAGCCGTTCACTGAGGCAGTGAGCAGATACTGATTATCAGGTGTGACTGCCATCTGCACACATGATAAAATAAATAATTGTGAATTGAAAGTTAAAGGTTTTGAACATCTTAAGAAATCAGGCAGTCAGTACAGTAACTGTACTCATTAAAACTCACTGTGCACGTTATCATGCACATACTTACTCTAGTTATGGGACCAGAATGGGCCGCATACTCTGTCAAGGATTCCTGATCATCTAAGGGGTACTGAATGACTCTGACATTACCGGCAGCACCTCCGCAAAAGATCGCCTGGCCACAATGAGTCATGGAGATGGCTGTGTAAGTTGAGCCATTTGAGGCCATTTCCTTGTGGATCTAAATGGAAACAAAAACACATACAAATAAATTAATTCGGTCCATCGACATGCAGACTATGAATCACATTAGCAGCTGGTGTCAACCTTTTAAAATATTTTTGTTCCCTAGCTCCTGCACTATATTGCACATAATATAAAGTACAAGCTTATGCTATTCTGTATATAATGTGGTTTTAAACCAATAATTTTGTACCTTGCAGTGAGTGTGGATTATAGTCTTTGTTCATTATGTGTTGTGAAATTGCTGTAATTGTAACTTTATGCGTGTTTGCCGGAAACAAATACGATGTGATCCAGTGTTACTTGCCTCGCCATCTCGGAACTCATTTAGATTGAAGCCACTGGCCACAAGTAGAACGTTCTCTGTATTCGGCAAGAACATCCCCTCAATGTAGTTAGATGGTTTCGGCAACTTTGTAGACTTGCTGGTCCAGGTTCCACTGTTCCATTCACATATGGTACCATCTGCTGCACATGACACCAGACGATGGTCATCTTTGCTCCACTTTACCGACTGCACCTGAAAAGTCAGGACAAGGTATCTAACCATGTATATTGTATATGTCTTTAAAGATTATTATTTACAGGTTTAAAAATTTAGGTATATTTTAAAGCCCTGTACTATATCAGCTTCAAGATAAGGGAGAGAGGGAGAAGTTTTTTTTTGCACTTTCAAACATTTATTACACAGTAGAAATTTGTTTTAGGAATGTGACCTGAAATTCTTAAGTTAGATATTTTATGTCTTGTACAGTATAACAGGATTTAGTGGCCCATATTTCCATGAACTCATGGTCAAACTTTCCACCATGTGGTAGTAAAATGTACTGACCTTGTTAATGTGGCCATGCAGACTGACTTTTTCGCCTGTGCTGCTGTGGAAGATGTTGACAAAGTTGCTGGTGACCACAGCGAACATGCTGCCCTCATGGCTGAACAAACACTGTGGACACAAAAATGTAACACTTCTTTATTTTCATTCACTTATTCATTGTCTATACCGCTTTATCCTGTGTACAGGGTCGTGGGGGCCTGGAGCCTATCCCAGGAGACTTAGCGCACAAGACAAGGTAGGATGAGGTGTCAATCCATCACAGGGCAAACATACACTCAGACACACACTACGGGCAATATGGGAACACCAGTTAACCTAATCTGTATCTCTTTGGAATGTGGGAGGAAACCAGAGCACCCAGAGAACATGCAAACTCCATGTATACGGACCTGAGGCAGGAATCAAACCCAGAACCTGGAGGAACAAGGTGACAGTGCCGCCAATTCTTTATTTTATGGTAGAAAATAACATAACAAGGGATAGACACAGGTAGCTGAGTGATAAGAAGCAAATGAAGAAGACAACCTATGCTGTAGGAATCGTCTATGAGAATTTTCTATAAATGCTGTTTAATACCCAACCAATCATAAATCATAAAATCATAAGAACATCATCAATATATCCCTTGCTCTGCATCAGTGTAATGCTCTTGCATAGAAATGGATGCAGCTTATTGAGTACCTACCTCACTGCAGTCGTTTATTCTGAACTCCTGGACGGTGCGGAATTCACCAACCAACAGGCTCATAAGGCAGACGTTATCACCAAAGCCCACCAAGATAGTGAGGCCATTTGGGTGAAATGAGATGCATTTTGGCTCTTGAGGGAACTCCTTAATCAGCTCCAGAGAGCTGCAAAAAAAAGACATATCCATAGTGGAAATTAGCACTATGGACATTTTAGTACTGTAAGATCTTTGACTCAGGGAGTACCACAGACACACAGACATGAGGCGAGGTCTTATGGGAAAAGTGTAGTTTTATTAATATTATTAAATAAGAAAAAGAAGGGAAAATTTAAGAAGAGAGGAAGGTGAGGAAAAGAGTGCGGTTGTGAAAGTGCGAGTCAGAAGCAGTGTCCGGCTGTCATGTGGGCACTCAGCTGGCGAGCGATGGTGGAGACAGAGTGGACAAATGGGCTTATGTAGACAGCAGGTCTCGCAGGTTTTGCAGCGACATTCGCTTGTCGCTTGCCCAGTCTTTCTTTTGTGCGGCTGCAGGGGGGAGTCAAATGGTGCAAAGGCCGGTTTGGCTGTTGTTCTCTGGTGACTGCTATGGCCATCCCAACTGGGGAGGTGGGCCTTAACGCTGAGGCAGTGGCCTTTTTTCCCTTTGCAATGCCTGTCTCTAAGTAAAAGTGAAAGTGCCGGGGAAGCTTGTGCAGTTCTTCAGGAGCTGCAGGGCGCTTAAACAGTGGTGTACTGTTCGCCTTTAAAATCCATGGGTCCTCCACATGGCTCTCCACATGTGCAACTCTGACTGCTGACTTTCGAGTGCCTTCTCCTGACTTCTGAACCCTGAGCTGAGCTCCATGCCTCCCTTTTGAAGAGCTGTGAGAGGAGAGGTGTGTGAAGAGAGGTGATCATCTCCCACCAGCCGTGCCAGATTTAGGAGCCCTGCCAGCCGTGCCAGATTTAGGAGCCCTGCCACCTGCTGAAGAGGAGGTAGTATGCCAAGTGAGCTCCCTGGAGTAAGCAAAAAGTGGATTTTGACCGCACACCCTTCACAAGAGAATCCGTGATATTACCCCTTCCTCAGCTCTGAGCTCATGGTTGCCGCTTAAAACTGCCTGGCCGTAATTAAGACCTCAGCGTCATTCACGTCCGGTCTGTGCCAGGTGCCAATGTATGATCTTTGACTTCGGGAAAAACCACAGACACACAGACACAAGGCAAGGTCTTACAGGGAAAAAGTAGTGGGCAGTGATAGTTTTGGATGGGCAGTGATAGTTTTGGAACAGACACATGGGATACCAATTATACAATCTATGCTCAAAATATACAATATCCTCTACAGTTCCCACACATCAAATTGAAAGAGATTTTTTACTTAGATGATCTCACTCACTTACTCATCTTCTATACTGCTTTATCCTGTATTCAGGGTTGCGGGGGCATGGAGCCTATCCCAGGAGGCTTAGGGCAGGAGGCAGGATACACCCTTGACAGGGTGCCAATCCATTGCAGGGCACAACACACTACGGGCAATTTGGGAACGCCAATTAGCCTAACCTGCATATCTTTGGACTGTGGGAGAAAACCGGAGTACCCGGAGTAACCCACCAAGCACGGGGAGAACATGCAAACTCCATGCACATAGAGACGGGAATCGAGCCTGGCCAGGAATCGAACCCGGACACTGGAGGTGCAAGGTGGCAGTACTAACGACTACACCACCGTGAACTCAGATGATGATTATTAAAATTCTAATTTCTATTTAAAAAACACTTTGGGGAACATTTTTTCCTTTAATGAGTAATAAATGTAATCATCATTGCTAACCTTAAGTTTGAGAAAGGTGCTAAAGCAAGTACAATATTAAATAAAATATTAACAGCTCCTACTTGGTCTTGTAGTTCCAGATTCGCACTGAGTTGTCCTTCGAGCAAGTGGCAAAGAGTGGTTTTGAGGAGCAGGTTGACAGACCGGTAATGCTCCCCGAGTGAACAGCATGAAACAGGAACTTGAATTCCGCCTGCTCACCCTGGAAAAACAAGAAAAGAGAAAAAACAAGAGTCAGGACAGGGAAATTCATTACAGCAGAATGACAAAACACTCTTTTTTGAATGTCTCCTTTATAAATATCACACTCTTTTTTGCTCTATTACCTTTATAATCTCAGGCGAGTCAAGCCTGACATGGTAGATTTGGCCTTGACGAGTACTTATGGCCAGCGTCTTCTCTGATGGACTTAGGCACACTGCTGTAATCTTCTGCTCAGACTGACTTGACTGATTGCTGCATAAATCCTGAGGAATCTGCAGATCAGAAGGACATGGTTCTGAGTGATTATTTAAATTCAGGATCAGTTCCACTCTATAAATGTAGGGAGTTTCAGTACAGGGATCCTTTAGAATGACAAAAAAAACCCCAGCAAAATCCAGTAGTTAGTTTAAACTCAGGCACTGCCAGAGATCCACATGTGGATCAGTCTCTTAACCATAAACATGCTGAGTGATCTCCCTTCATACACTACGTGGTACAAGAACATCTGGTGAATTCATTGAATGTGAATGCACCTACTCTAATTTCCGAAGTCTGCGTGTAAGACTCCCCTCTTTTGTCATAAAGACAAACAAGCCCTGGCCCGACTGCACAAGCAAAGCCTTTACAGTACTGCGTGATGGCAGTGATACTCTGTAGTGCACCTGTGGTTGAAGAGTCCGTCCTCATTGTTTGCCTGCCGAGAGAGGAAATGTGGAAAAATCCAATAAAGTTTTTACCATAGGATGATCCATTAATGATGTTAAAACAGAACAACAATAAGATGTTAAAGAGCTTCATTGCACCCATATTTGTTTCTACCTCTCAGAAGCTCTCCCGAGATCACGCCAGCGTCCTGCCTTCAACATGAGGAGATTTCCTGTTTCTGTCCCTAAGATAATGCTATCCTTAGACATCCACGCATGGGATGTGATGTTTTCCATTTCAAATGATGAGGACTGATTTAGGGAGTTTTTTTCCAATTTGAAAATTTTGAAGACACACTTTCCACTCACACAAATTTGTGTGTTGTGCTTTGGATTAAAGCTGACCTGGCATTAAGAAAAGACAACATTTACTATAGAAACTTTCTTTTAGAACAACAACAATAAAACAATTTTTTAAAAATGGACATTAAAAGCACAACATCTGGTTTAACACAAAATCACAATGTCATAAACTGCATCCTGCTGTTTTACATACATGTCAAACTTTGTCTCACACAACTCTTATGTAAACAAAAGTACACATCTACTTATTTTTAAAGCAATATCAGCAGGATAGCACATAGACCAGCATCCCAAACATGTTTCTGGAGCAGGCTCCAGGTCCACCATGACTCTGACCAGGATCAACCAGTTACTGAAGATGAATGAATGAGGGTGGACAGGATAGTGTAGTATGTTTATGATCATGATAAACATTGTTCTTTTTCTGAACGCACCAGATTTAATGACCAAATTAATAAAGAATTTAATGGATGAACTTGGATTATGATTTCCTGGATAGTCCTATGCATGTTTTAATTGGAGAAATATCCTTAGTATTACAAAGTCCACCTAATTAGTAACTACAAGACATTCAGGGTTTTTTACCTGACTGACAAAGCCAACTCTTGTGGTTTTCACTAAGGCAATGACCTCATTCTTTTCCCAGTCCCAGTAGAAAAGTGTCCAGTCGGGTGCTCCAGACTGCCCCAGCAGATATTTGGAGTCAGCAGAAAAAGCCAAGCAAACAAACTCTTGAATGTCGATGCTGCCCCCTGTTAGAACTTGTTTCTTGAAGCACTGCTTGTTCTGTAGGTCATAGATGGTAATTGTACCCTGTTCTCTTCTCTCCGACACTGCCAGGTAATGCCTGTCAGGACTAAGAGCCAGCGCTAAGATTCCTTGTGGCCCTTGCTGGTCTGCGTTTCCACCTGTGAGGCAACATGTAGGTGTGATAACTAGTCATAGAGTGTATTTACCATGATACCTATTGCACCTGACTGGCTAACATGTGTCTCCTGTACAAAACTAAAAAAAAAATTCACACACCAAACATTTGGGTGATTGAAAGACACAGAATTGCAGAGAAATTTAAAAAATGTGCAGGAACTGCAAGTAGATTGAATGTTTTGTACTGAAAAGATCCCAAGATTGCAAAACCACTACAAACCAGGGTAGATGTTGGAATTAAGAAAATATGTGTCTCAGTACAATGTTTAGTTTGTTTAAAAAAATTAAAAAAGTCAGAAGGAAGTGAAGTTCTTAGCAGCTCACCTGGAATGAACCTGGTCCATCGTTGTTGCACGTTGAAGCACACACAGTTGTTCCCGCTTGGAAAAATGATGGTTTGCTCATTCAAGAAAAGCAAGTTGTTTCTTATTTTCTCAGAAAAACCAAAAGCATGGTGGAGTTTTAGTTTAATTGTCATATCTATTAAGACGTTTATTAAAGTCCTCTGAAATAAGAAAAAAAAGAACATTTAAAGAACTTTAAATATGGTGCAGTTTATAGGCAGTGTTGCCAACTATTTTCAATAGAAAATTTTCTCCTCCTGGAAAAGTTAGTAGATGTTGATAAATGACATCACGCTCTAACTTGCATATTGATTTCGTAATTTCCATAGCAAACAGCAGCATAAAGAGAAGGGAAAATATAATCTGGCCATTTCATATTATACTCCAAACACATCATTACTATTATCTGTTTTTGAAACTCCAGGTTACAACTTGTGAAAGAAATAAGCAATTAACCCAGCAGTAATGTTGCTGTATCTATATGTATATGTGTAATAATATTTTAGAATACCACCACTGTATAAAGCAATATATGCCATGTATTATATCTCTCTCTCCCTGTGCACAAAATAGGTGATTTTATTAATTAGTTTGAGCCTATTTGGCTGAATAGTTAGGCTAAATAACTAGAAAAGTAGTGAAAATAACTATGTGGCAATGTAATTCAGCTTCTGGGGCCTGAGACCTAAACCCAAAAGAAAACTGTTAGACAGTGGTGAAAAAGCCATCTTCTACACATGATTTTTAGGAAGCAATCAAGCAGGCAGTGATTGAGTGAGTGAGACCAGAGTACTGCAGAGGTCTTTTTGACTCTTTTTAACAGCCAGAATCGAGGCCGGCTCTACGCAGGGGCAAGAGGGGGCAGCGCCCCCTCAAATAAATGCCTTTCCCCCTCAAGTCTAATTTTTGAAATGTTGAGAAAGCACATGTTAATATACTCACAAAATGAATATATTGCAAGTTGATAAAATGATCTGCAGTAGCGGAAAAATCCACCGAAAAAGGGATACTACACAATATGGTATTAGATTTCCCTCATGTCTCTGTCCCTCTGCTGCGTGTATTCATTCACAAATAGGAGACTGTTGTTTTAGAGTGGATTGGAGAGAAGAGAGCTGTTCATTTACTATAAAAAAATAACAAAAAATATAAAAAATATATAAAAACATAATATTATCTGTTCTATAGCCCATCTGCTTTAACCTAGTTTTTTTTATTATTCATAAGACAACCTTTCAGTTTTGTAAATATTCTAGGTATAGTGTGTTAAGTCTTACTTAAGGTTAAAAGTTTTTGAGAATTAGACCATCCAGCTAAGATAAATGTTATGTCGTTGATTGATAAAATCTGGATTAAGGATATTTTATTTAATTTTGTTTTATTTATTTAATTTTTATTTTTCAGTTCCCCCCTGAGGGATTGCCACCTTATTGGTGTCAGGGGGTTTGCGTGCCTCAGTGACCTTAAGAGCTATACCAGCAGGAGCATAGTCTTCAAGTGGGACACCCAAGTTGGACAGGTCTGAAGGTAGAGGCCTGACAAAGTCCACTTCTCCAGGCTTTGGACGCAGCTAACAACACAATTCAGCAAGGACAATACTGATACTATAAGCACAGGGAAAAAAACAGTGCTCGAACATGATGTGTACACATGATGCCCCCTTCACATTTCTCACTACCCCCCCATATGTGCCTGTCTAGAACCGGCCCGGGCCAGAATAAAGAAAGTTTTGAAGAATATTACTGAGAAAACAAATTATTGGTATAACTGGGAATGTCAGAATATATGCAGTCTTGGTTGGGATCTCTTTGCATGAATTACCTGGGCTAAGGACAAAAAGGACTAGACTGTTGCTCGGTGCGCTAAAGTCCTCTTTCCAGATTAAAGTTAATTTTGCATTTCATTTGAAAATCATGGTCCCATAGTCTGGAGGAAGAGAGGAGAGGCACAGAGTTCAATTTACTTGAGTCCGATGTAGAGTTTACACAGTCAGTGGTGGTTTGGGGCGTCATGGCATCTGCTGGTTTTAGTCCACTGTGTTGGATCAGGTCCAAGGTCAGTGCAGCTCTCTACCAGGACATTTTAGAGGACATTGCAAACCAGTTATATCAAGATGCTGATTTAATTTTCCAGATTAATTAATTTTACAAAAGTACTAATATCTGGTTTAACGACCATGGTATCCCTGTGCTTGATTGGCCAGCAAACTCGCCCGACCTAAACCCCATAGAGAATTTATGGGGTATTGTGAAAAGAAAGATGCGAGACTGAACAAAACATAAGAGCTGAAGGTTGCTATCAGAGCAATCTGGGCTTTCATGATGCATCAGAAGTGCCACAGACTGATCGCCTCCATGCCACGCCGCATTGCTGCAGTAGTTCATGCTAAAGGGAACCCCAACCAAGCATTTCCTTAACCTGGAAATATATCAGTGGCTTCTGTGGCAGCTCAACGCTTGATTCTCTTTCACACACTACAGGCACTACAGGCAATTTGGGAATGCCAGTTTGCCTAATCTGCATATGGGAGAAAACCGGAGCACAAATGTATATATGGAAACCAGTATATATATATACAGTGGTGTGAAAAACTATTTGCCCCCTTCCTGATTTCTTATTCTTTTGCATGTTTGTCACACA
>JAOVVA010212015.1:0-24778 GCA_028565275.1 Leiocassis micropogon | reverse complement strand
TTTTGTTTCCATCTGAAAACTGGTCTGTCTTGTACTATATATTTTTTTCTTTACAGCCATGCATATATTCTCCTGTAGTGTTATTTATTTATACATTTGTAAGTTATATATGGAAATACTAAATTATTTTGTACATAATTATGCAGACATGATAAACATATATAACAAAATTCGTACAGTATATAATATGGTCCGTAAGACTTTTGCACAGTACTGTATATACAGTATATAATAAAGCCAGATTATTATATGCATAGTTGGGAATTATGTAGAGTTTCTCATTAATTTAAGTATTTGCTTAGTTTTTACATACTTAAAATATCGTTAAACGTCTTCTTAACAAGATTGTTTGTGCCTTTATTAGCTGTTAGCCTAGACAAATAAATTTGAATGCAAAATGGTACATTTAATAGTTAGCCTACATATAACAGCTTAACTCGCAACCGCAATATATGTCAAAATAATGACATTGTGATTTTTTTTTTTTTATAAATCTCGCAGCTCTAGTGTCAACCCATCACAGGGAAAAAGCACATAATTAGATGCTATGAACAATTTAGGAATGAATACCATGACTACCATGAAGGCAGTTACCAAGGCTTCAAGACCTGCGGCTATGGAGATATAATCGATTTTTTCCCCCACATTCAGCTATTTGTTTTTAAAACAAAATTTTTTCGTTTTACATTTATGATTTCAGAGAGCGATGCTGCAGAGTCTTAATAACTACCAAATCTTGATCTTGATAGGGTAAATTCCAAGATTTTTTTATACAAAGATGTTCATTAATATTAGCTTCATCATGTGACAGCTGATATTCTTTCAGATGGCAGGTTTACACAGGGTTGACAGAATGTAAATTGTATCAGTAAAGAGTGGATGCAGCATGTGCATGAGCAATGCATGATGCCATTTACATAAAAAACAGTATGTGTATTAGACTATGTAAAGAGGAGGATTGGACATCGGGCTAACAATCTCTATACTGATTGTCCTGTAGAGTCGCAGGATGCCCGAGCCTGTCCCAGGGTACTTAGACCTATCCTGTAAAGTCGCTGGATGCCCGAGCCAGGGTGCTCAGGGCACTAGGTCAAGGTACACCCTGACAATCCATCGCTGGCCACAAGCATGCACACATTCTGGCCTAATTAGCATAATCTGCATGTTCTTGGACTGTGAAAGGGAACCAGAGTACCCGGAGGAGACCCATCAAGCACAGGGAATACGTGCAAGCTCCATGCGCAAAGACCTGAGACAGAATCGACCCCTTAATCTTGGATATACAGTACTAGGCCACAGTGCACACCACTACCCTGCTGTGATGCCACGGGAAAAGCAAAACAAAAATGTTTGCTATGTATAGAGAAAAACTATGTATAGAGATGCACCGAAATTAAAACTTGGGTTGTAAACAAAATCTATTTTTAGTAAATACGTATTTTAATTTATTGATCACAAGGGCACATTAAAGGTGTGAGATCTGCTGCCTCTAGCATGGTGCCATCCAAAGGAATAAAAACAGTTCACTTACAATAAACATTTTAAAACTATTAAACTATGTTGTATAAATCTAATGTGTCTTAAATTACAGAATGTGACACCATTTTTTTCAGTTTAAAGTAACATCTATTGTTTATTTTAAAAAAATTAATTAAGTGCTACATGGGAGGTAAACAAACAAACATAAACTCCATAAACTTCTGTGCCCTTAAAATGAATTGTGGCCATGTCATGAGTCTCTGCCATTGACTTCACATCTGGAGCTCATTAATCAAGCAAAGAAATAGATTAGTAATCCAGATTTCTATCAATGTTAATGATCTGACTAGGTTCCACACACACAAATTCTCTGACAACTTAAACATATTGCCACAAAAAAAGGAAAAAAAAGTCACATTGCACTGTCATTTTTAAGGGATTTTGATTCCATCTGTGTCATCCTATAGCTCCAGGGTCCCTGCAACACTCACTCACTCATCTTCTATACCGCTTTATCCTGTATTCAGGGTCACGGGGACCTGGAGTCTATCCCAGGAGGCTTAGGACACGAGGCAGGGTACACCCTGGACAGGGTGCCAATCCATCGCAGGGCACACACACACACACTATGGGCAATTTGGGAACGCCAGTTAGCCTAACCTGCATATCTTTGGACTGTGGGGGGAAACCGGAGTACCCTGGAGGAAACCCGCCAAGCAACCTTGCCGGGAATCGAACCCGGACCCTGGAGGTGCAAGGCGACAGTGCTAACCACTACAAGACCGTGCCGCCCCTGCAACACTATGTTTGAAAAATATATTATCTTAATCTCTTGCTTTCCTACAACAAAGGATGGAAATAGATGCGATTAAAGGTTACGGGAAAGTTTTTACTTTATTTAATTTGCAATATCTGACTTACTGATCTGACTCCAACATCTAATTTACTTAGGGTTATAATGAATTAGCTTAACTATATTTTGGTTAAGGTATTAAATAGAAGTTCTAGTATACATTTAATCTAAAATAGTGGCATACTAAGCTTACACTAGAACAAATTTTATATATTTTTTTATTTGCATATATTATCGTTTTATAGCAGTTTGTCAGAGTTTGTACTTGTTGAATGTTTAATTGTTAAGAACCAGTTGACCATGAATGCATGATAAAGTTTGTTGGCTGATGGAAGATTCCAGAAAACGACTCATTTTCTTCCTAGAGGCAGTCAGACCTTTCCTGCCCTCAAATAACCACTTGAAATGAATTTTATACACCTGCCCTTATTACCCAACATCGCCTTCTGGGCTATACAGACATCTTTATGGATTTACTCACAATCACATGATTGGTGTGACTGCCACTGTGACAGACTACAGATTAAATTTGGCATTCTGTTCAGTGTTTGTTTGCTACGTATGTGATTAACTGCATTAAAAGGATGCTGTATTCAGTGTGTACTGTGTAGTGCTTTTTTTGTATTGCAATATCAGATGTACTTCTATTGCTACCTATCTGTATTATCCTTTTGTTTTATGCTGTGATGCTGTACAGATGTAGGGGTCATGGCTCTTTGCAGACCACTTACGTTTTTGTTTTTACGTAGACTTTGGAAAACCATGTCTTCATCGACACCATTGTGCACAGGACAAATGTTAGGCTGGAACCTCTTGGGTATGGTGAAAAGAAATTGTAATACTACAGAAAGAAATGCTTCCTATATAGTTGTGTGTGGCAGCAGTTTGAGGAAGATCCTAATCAGAAACCTCATATTATGTATTACAGCATTTGATGTCGAAAACTTTTGTCCATATAGAAGGGGACATGAGTTAATGGTATGAAATCATAATATTGTTAAAAGTCACGTGACTTGAAATAGATCTAAACACAGAAGATCAATTACATAACACTCTTTATTCGCATGTAATGATAGTTTTAACTATGAGGGACGTTCAAGTCAAACCAGGGTTTTTTTTTTTGTGCAGATTAACAGAACAGAGAGTAAAAACTGCCTTTATTTCTCTATATAATCCTCTGCTACACTAATGCACCTATCCTAGTGTTTCACTAGTGCCTGCATACCATCAACGTAGAAAAATTTCCTACTACCCCAGAGTCATGATGGGACTATCTACTACATGTTTGAAACGCTGGCTTCCCAGGAACTACTTTATGGAAATGGCTTGGAGCGAGGTCAGGACTGCGGCAATGACTCCCAGCTTTTTCTGTAATGTGCAAGTGGTGTTCGTGAATTATTGTGTTTACAGTTTCCACGGTCAGATGCATTTCTCTTAAAAGTTGGAGACATGTTATTCGTCGATTTTCCAAGATCAGGTCTGGTGCGATCTGGGGCGTACAGCCTTCTTTAAAACATTTGCGCCATTCGAATGCTTTACTGTAGGAAGTGGCGTGCTCGAAGTCTTCTGTAAATGTCGACCGGTTTTACCCCTTTGTTCATGTGGAACGCCTCTGGGTCCATTAGAGCTTATTGTGTTGTACATAATCTATGCATCTATTTCAGGAATGTTGTTGTAAAGCATTCTCAGCATAAAAGCAGAATATAGCGAGTAAGGTCGACTACCTATCAGCAGTATTTTTTTTAGATGCCTTGAAAATCTAGCATCCAACTTAGTGTTTTATATTTAACAGCTAAATCATTGCATTTCTTTTGTGTTCTTAGAATTTTTTTTTTTTGTTCCAGGGTTGTTCCTTCTACTGTTATGTCATAGGAGAACATGTATTAAACTAGAGATACTAGCTAAAGGAATCGAAATGAAAAGAAACAACACGTACAGGTTTCTCTCCGTGTGTTCCTGTCTCATCGTGTGCGCTTCTTTGTTCTTGTTTTGGTTTTTCGTCTTTTACTCCATAATGAATGCGCCGTGAAAACTTAACAAATGTATTTATAGTAATCTCAAACACCTGGAATGCTAAGCTAACCAGTTTTTCTCTCTTTGATGAACCAGCCGTTTTAAAAAGCGAAATTAGGTCGGGGTTGAACTGACCTTATTCCTAAACGTGCTTTGTAGCTTCATAAAAAAGTGGACTTTTAACTATTTAATTAAGTCAACACTTGAGTTAATTTTATGATATTTGTCAATAGCTAACTAGCCAAAGTTAGCAACCAAGCTATCTATCTAGGCTGTACCATGCTCTATGTTCTCTGTACGTATGTGTAAACAAAATAAACGACCCGACTCGTATGCGTTGGCATTTTATTTTTGGATACGTAAAAATAATTGAAAACAGTTGAATATAGTTAGAACAGTCAGTAAAAAGCTATTTCGAAATATTTAGCATAAATATAGGGCTATATAGCCACCGTGAGCTAGTCCTGCTTCACTCCCGCACTGCGGCTGCGCAGCACGGCACGTCACGTCTTCACGTGATTAAAACAAGGAAGTAAATTTCTGGTAAGTGTGTTTTCATTTTACGCACACAGTGACAGGTTTTACTGTTTATTTTAGACGTTGGTGCCGTTTTTAAAAAAAAATGTATATACATGATTATATTTATATATAATTATATATGTGTAAAAACATTTAATAAATGAATTGTCAACTCTCATGCTGCCATCAGGCTGAGTAAGTTACTGTGTGCTGCTGAGCTGAAGCTCAATTCAATTACACTGAGGGCTATAAACACGGAGGCTGGAACAACAACATCATCATTTCCCATCATACTAAAAAGAACACTCAAAACATAAATGCTTGAACGGATATGTCTGTTGGATTGAAAACCACAATGATTTAATAAAAGAAATGGGCCACAAAAACACTTCTCTTAAGGAAAAGCACCAAAGATGTGAATCTTTGCCCAAGTAGAAGATGAACAGTTTACCTAAATGATCACTAATTTCTTCTTTTGGCTCTTCAACACACTGTTACCCCCCCCCCTCCTCAAACAGAACTGTGCTTAATGCTCAAATGGCAGCTGAATCTGTGGAAAAGGGCACAGCTCTTCCCAAGTTGCAGTTTGCCCCTTTCTCCAGTGCCCTAGAGGCAGGATTCTGGCATCAGCTCACCCAGAAGAAACTCAATGACTACCGGCTGGATGAAAGCCCAAAAAGCATCAAAGGACATTATTATAATGGTAAGAACACTACTTTTGCATACTTATGACTACTGTTCTGATGGCGGTTTAGTGGCTAGTGGTTAGCACTTGTGCCTTGCACCTCCACGGTCGAGGGTTCCAGCTCAGGCACTGTGCGCTTATGGAGTTTGCATGTTCTCCCAGTGCTTGATGGGTTTCCTCTGGTTTCCTCCCACCGTCCAAAGATTAGGTTAATTGGTGTTTCCAAATTGCCTGTAGTGTGTGAATGATGCATGTGTGAATGTTGACTAGAGGTTGAAAAAAAAAAAAAAAAAGGGAGATTAATACAATGGTAATCACCATTGGCCTCCACGGTCCCTAGTTGGACTACAAAGGTTCCTGGTTGGATGCAGATTTGTCAGTTGATTAGGTAATGTATAGGAATTACCAGGACTAGCCAATACGATATACCTAGGTGCACAATTTGATTTGCATTGTGATTATGTAAGTATCATGGTTTTAGAAACTTTACAATTTATTATTTTAAACATTTATGAATATGACCACCTCAAATGCAAACATAAATATATACATTTAAAAAGTATTTTAAACAATTGATTTTGGTGATACATGTATTGTCACACAAAAGAATTACAATACACAACGAAATAGTTGTTTTCCCCCGTCTCTAGTGTCAATGACTCAGGGTCCTCGATTCAATCCTGCAATCTTGTTTCTGTTTGTCAGCTTGGAGTTTCTGTGCTTGTTCTTTTTTTTCTCCACATTTTTTGATTATGGGTTTTGAAAATGTACCACTGGTGAATTGGCTATATACTGAATGTGTATGGGCATGGTGACTGCAATGTTTTTGCCTCATGTCTGATGTTCCTGGGATTGGCGTGGGATTCACTATGATCCTGAACATGATATAAATTCAGCATTTGGACAAATTATTCTAACAATGTACAGTTAAACCAGATATTTACATACACTTAAGAAAAAAAAAAAAAGTTTTTTCTTTACTGTCAAACATTAAGTCAGAGTAAACTTTTTCTGTTTTAGAAAAATAAATAATATATTTTTTGCATTTGTTAAATGTCAGAGCGAGGGATAATTTTATGGATTTTTTTAATATTACTTTCATTAGTCAAAAATTTACATACACTTCATTAATATTTGGTAGAATTGCCCCGTAACTGTTTCACTTTCACTCAAAAAAACATTTTGGGTATCCTTCCACAAGCTTTCTACAATAGTTTGCTGGAATTTTGGCCCACTCCTGACCTTCAGGCAACTGGAAATTGCACCTAAGGATGAGCCACACTTGTGGAGGTCCACAATTCTTTTCCTGATGTCTTGGTTGATTTCTCTTGATTTTTCCCATGATGTCAAAGAAAGAGAACCTGTGTTTGAGGTGTGCCTTATATGCATCCACATGTGTGCCACCAATTAACTCAAATGGAATCAATTAACCTATCAAAAGCTCCTTAAGCTCAGAATGGAATCATCTGGAGTTTTGTTTTTTGTACACAATAAACATAGTGTATGTATAACTCTGACTTTGATGAAAGTGATAAAAAAAACATAATTCTCTCTCGTTTCTGACATTCTGACTTTTAACAAATGCAAAATATATGTTAAGTTTTCTCTGATTTAATGTTTGACAGTAAAGAAAAGCAAGTTTTTGTGTTTTTCTTTTTTTTTTTTTTTCTGAAGTGTTTGAAAATATCTGGGTGTAGCTGCACTTTCTTTTTCCATGCCCATAAGTTCAAGCTTTTTCAATCTTAATGATAAGCCTGGTAAAATACTTTACGTGTTGTTTAGTTCTGAATGCATTGTCTGGTAGGGTCACAGTAATAAATCAGACATATTATAATAGCATAAAATTATTTTTGTTTTGTATTGGTTTAAGATGATGTTCCTACCTGTACAAAACTGATGTATTGATAAAATAGGAGAAATTGTTAGGACACCATTACAGAATGAATGAAAAAATTTATAAATCAGAATAATTCTAAGTAGCTTCCTGTCATCTGACATCGTCGTCCACTTCGTAGATGTTATAACAACTAATCATATATTCGCTTGTTTTAATAATCTCTTGTTTTGTGTGACAGTTTTTCCATTTTGCAGGAGAATTTTTTTTGTGTGACAAGCCTCATTTTTACATTTGCTCAGGGGGAAACACTGTTATGGAAATTATTTCGCAATGGAATTGTGTTTAAATTACAAACGCGTCTTTATAGAAGCGTAGATAATTGATCAGGCGACGTGCAACCTGCATGCTTCTGCACTCTAAAACAAATGATTTTGTCATCTTGTATTAATGGATGATTCCATGTAATTGTAAAGCATTGCGTTATATGGAAATAAGCTGTCATGACTAAGTAATGTGTTTTATTTGTTTATTTATTTATTTTTGTAAACTAAGGTGACCCATCTGGCCTCCCTACGCGTCTGACTCTGGAGTTCAGTGCGTTTGATGTGTAAGTTATTACTCTTTTCTACAGTTGCTTGAAGCTGCATGTGATTTGCACATAGAAATGAAATGTCTTGAGCCAGCCCTCATTTCTTCCTGTTCTGCTTCCAAAGAGTCAAACTTTCCTGGATTTGTAAGTGACCTATGAATCATTCACGCTTAAGAAACATTTATCTTAAGGCAACCAGTGAGAAATAGGTGCAGATCATGACAGATGATTATTATACTGGTGATGTTGAAGGCTGAGTGGGTGGAACAGGTAAGGGGGGAAATGAGGTTGCTGCTAAGGTTGTTACATAAATAACCAGTTTTTAAATTGTATCTTTAGGCCATTTGCAGCCTGTCACAGTAACCCATCTGTTCCCGTTTCTTCAATTGAACCTTTACAATTAAATAAAATTTAGTATGAAGGCCTCTTGGGGGTCTTGAGGCTGAAGACTTTTGTACAATACATTGTACAGGTCCATCTCAATAAATTAGAATATCATTGAAAAGTTTATTTTTTTCCTGAAATTTAATTAAGAAAAAGTGAAACTCATACATTATATAGATTCATTACACATAGACTGATATATTTCAAGTGTTTATTTTTTTATTTTGATGAATATGGCTTACAGCTAATTAAAACATCCGAAAATTAGAATATTACTTAAAACCAATAAATAAATTAAAAAAAAGGTTTTTTTAACACAGAAATTTTGGACTACTAAAAAGGATGAACATAAACAACATTCAAAACTTGGTCGGTGCTACCTTTGCATGAATTACTGCAGCAATGCGGCGTGGCATGGAGGCGATCAGTCTGTGGCACTGCCGATGTGTTATGGAAGCCCAGGTTGCTCTGATATCATCCTTCAGCTCTTCTGCATTGTTGGGTGGTCTAGTGTCTCACATTTTTCTTGTCACAATACTCCATAGTTTGTCTATGGGGTTTAGGCACGGGGGTTTAAATGGTCCTTAAACCAGGTATTTGTACTTTTGACAGTATTGGCAGGTGCCAAATCCTACTGGAAAATGAAATCAGCAGCTCTATAAAGCTGGTCCTCAGAGGGAAGCATGAAGTGCTCTAAAACTTCCTGGTACATGGTTGCGCTGACCTTGGACCTAATAAAACACAGTGGACCAACACCAGCAGATGACATGGCTCCCAAAATATCCTCTTACTGTGCAAGCTTTACACTGGACCTCAAGCAACTTGGATTCTGTGCCTCTCCTCTCTTCCTCCAGACTCTGGTACCTTGATTTCCAAATGAAATGCAAAATTGAACTCCATTTAAAGAGGACTTTGGCCCACTGAGCAACAGTCCAGTCCTTTATCTCCTTAGCCCAGGTAAGACGGCTCTGATGTTGGCTCTGGTTCAAGAGCGGCTTAACACAAGGAATGCGACAGTTGTAACCCATGTCCTGGATACGTCTGTTCGTGGTGGCTCTTGAAGCACTGACTCCAGTTGCAGTCCACTCCTTGTGAATCTCAGCCAAATTCTTGAATGGGCCTCATTTCAGAATCCTCTCAAAGCTGCGGTTATCCCTGTTGCTTGTGCACCTTTTTCTACCACATTTTTTCCTTCCATTTAACTTTCAATTAATGTGCTTGGATAATGCACTCTGTTAACAGGCAGCCTACTGAACCAGACTGAGGGACCATGTAAAGGCTCAGGGAACCTCTGTAGGTGTTTTGAGTTAATTAGCTGATTAAAGAGTGACACTAAGAGTCTCCAATATTGAACTTTTTCACAATATTCTAATTTTCTGAGATACAGAATTTTGGCTTTTCATTTGCTGTAATCCATAATCATCAAAATAAAAAGAAATAAACTATTGAAATATTTCAGCCTGTGTATAATGAATCCATGTAATATACGAGTTTCACTTTTTGAATTGAATTACTGAAATGAATAAACTTTTCAATTATATTCTAATTTATTGAGATGCACCTGTATATAGACAGAGTGCCTTTTAATAACACAAGATAAAGGACTGAACTGCAGTTCCTGAATTGAAAGTTTATATGCTCACCATGCACAGTGGATCAAACTGCTCCAATGTGCAGTATACATTATAGTGCAAGCTCGGAAGTGTCTACTTCACCAAAAGTGTTTACCTAACCAAAATTTCTCTCGCCTATATTAAGTTAAACTTGGATAAGCTCCCCCCGTACTAAGCACATGCTTAATTACCACACACATTTCATTGCTCTTTTCAAGGTTGGGAAACCTGGCAAAATAAAGTGTAAACCAGTGTTTATGCTAATTTTGATTCTTAATAATGTGTTAAGTTCTGCTTTAGCTGTGTCTCAGGACATGAATCTCAGACAGAGGGATGTAGAATACACCAGGCCACGTCCAGACACTTCAGTGGGTTCAGCTGGTTTTTGAGAAATGATTTAGCTAGTGCTTTTCTTTCCTTCTTTTTGTTCATTTAAATGTAAATATTAGATAGAACCCTAAAAGAAAAAACATGTATTTTACATTCCCTGTGCTTGTAACTGTCAACTGCTCAGCTGTAGACTTGGATTGAATTCTGCTTCAATTGCAAAAGCATCAACTGAAAGAATAAATGACTTCTGGGAAACTCATCATGATTACGAACCAGCATGACCCAAACTCTTTGCAGTAGCAGTATGCTTCTGTTTTTGCCTTTTCAGTAGTAGAAAGTGTTTTTTTTCCCTGAAATGCAGCACTTTTTAGTGTCACATGGCCTTAAGCAGCATTTTTTTTTAAAAATGAGAGCTGAGACTCTAAAGTGCTGTATTTACGGTGCAAGATCAGAGATCAAAACTCAAAAAAAATTCTTTTAGGAATTTTCATGGGCAATAAATGTAAATAGATGTGACTGGATTAGCTACTGATGTCCTCAGTATTATAATAGATATCTGATATATTGGTCAAAAGAATTCTGCATCATAGCCTCAGTATGAGAGTTCGTAAAGAAAGAGAGAGAGAAAAATAAATTAGTCAACTGTATATATTGGTTTTGGTGTGTGTAAATTGATTGTAATTTTGCATATTGTTTTTATGCTTTGTGTAAAGAGAAAATGGAAGTAACAAGTTTAAATGAATGTCATGCCTTTGGGATAGATCT
This sequence comes from Leiocassis micropogon, assembly GCA_028565275.1. Taxonomy (NCBI): domain Eukaryota; kingdom Metazoa; phylum Chordata; class Actinopteri; order Siluriformes; family Bagridae; genus Leiocassis; species Leiocassis micropogon. The sequence goes on along the minus strand of JAOVVA010212015.1, from coordinate 13,711 downwards.
TTAACAGGCACATATTGGTGTTATGTTTAGCCGTTTAAATAATTTTGGCCTTATTCTATCTTACTTATAGAGAATCATGTAACTAAGTTGCAACAAAAACTGTCAATTGTTATGTTAAAACACGAAGGTCAGCTGTTCTGGAAAGGTTCTTGCAAGAACAATATTGTCAAGTGCATTTGTAAAACCCGTCGAGCACCATAATGAAACTGGCTCTCACGAAGGCCATCCCAGGAGGGCGAGACCAAAACCTACCTCTGCTGCAGAGAAGTTCATTTAGAGTTACCAGCCTCAGAAATCACCAATTAACAGCACCTCGGATTAGAGGCGTTATGAAGTCTTTACAGAGCATAAGAAGCAGACACATCTCAATATCAGCTGTTCAAAGGATATTATTGCATATTTGGATGCCTTCATCGTTGTTTTACAATGTAGAGAGAAATAAAAATCAGAAAAAAACATGGAATTAGAAGGTGTGTTCAAACTTTTGACTGGTAGTTTGCAGTGTATAAGGAGTTACTGCAATTGTACAAGTTTCCTGCCATGTAACACACAGATTACACTTTCAAGTACTGTATAAATTGCTTATGTGTTTCAATTGCACGCCTGGATTGCCAACACAATTTGTTATATGAGGGGGCGTTCATGTTGAAGCGGGACTTTTTATTGCACAGAATAAAAGAACACAGTAAACCTTTATTTCTCCATATAATCCCCTGCTACGCTAAAGCACTTATTCCACATGACACTTGGATACCATCAAAGTAGAAGTACACCGGAGACATAATGGGACTGCTTGCTTCCTGTATGAAACACAAGCCTCCCAGGAACTCCTTTAATGTCCAAACATGTGAAAATGGCTTGGAGCAAGGTCAGGACTTCCTGTAATGTGCAAGTGGTGTTTGTGAATGATTGTGTGTACAGTTTCCACAGAAAACGTCTTTTCTGCAAGTTGGTAACAAGTTGTGGAAATTTTTTATGGATCTGGCGTTCCACTCACTTAGTGTTCATGGGGACGATGTCAGTGGACTCCTAACTACGTCGGCCCAGAGTCTCCATTCATGGATGTACAGCCTTTTTTTAAAACGTTTGCACCATTCAAATGTTTTACTGTGGCTCATCAGAGTATTCATCTCTGTAATGTGCTTGAAGTCTTCTATAAATGTCAATCTGATTTATGCCTTCATTCACAAGAAAGTCCCTGTTTGACTTGGAACACTCTTCGTAATTTGAAATAGTGATTTCATATGAATGGAATTAATAATAAAAAAAAATGAACAATGCACATCAAAACAAATCCATAAATTAAGATAAGACTAATCATTCCATTACGACAGAAGAAATACTGCTGTAAGCCTCCTCAGAGTGTTTCCTTCCCCAGAGGAAAAGCTGACATTTTGTAAGACCGAGGTGTGCCAGAAACATGTGAGAGGCAGAAGAAGGGCGAGACATTTTTGGCCAACAGTCACAGAGAAAACAAATTAAACATAGTTTCTGTATCACCTAGGTGCGATTTGGAATAGCTTTATTCTGTTTTGTTTTTTTGTTTTCTCATACCAAACCATTTTCTTTCATCTCAGTTCAGTTACACCCAATTCTCTTTTTATGTCATCTGTCTCCATATTTCAGCCTTTTCAGATATTATGTTATACTGCTAAATACATTTTTTAATGATGTAGACATGGACCAAAATATTGAATACATATGCATTACTTCGAGTAATGTTCATATCAACCACCAAAGTGGAAAATAAAACAAGTCATGTCTGTAATGTTGACCATGAAATGATTGTTTGTGCCAGATTGTATTTCTATAACTGCTGGTCTCCTGGGATTTTCTGCAGAAAGGTCACTAGAGCTTCCTCAGAATGGTGTAATAAGGTAACAACATTTAGTGCGCAGCAGTTATGTGGACACATGGCAGAATCCACTGTCTACAGTAATTGTGGCACCACAGACACAAGGGAAGGTCTTACAGAAAAAGGGTAATTTTATTTGTAAAAGTGGGGAAGGAAAGGCCTTAAGAAGGGAGGATGGGAAAAAAAGGTTAGGAAAGTGGTAAAGGTATGCATGTGTGGGTCTGAAGGCAGTGCCCAACTCGCCCCCTCCCAGCTCTCCTTGGATATCCGGTGGCTGGGCGACTTTCCCGGCTGTGAACGGGGGCCATAATGCGAAGACACAGCAGCCTTTTCCTCTTCAGTGGCAAGATGTTGCGAAAGCTGGCTGTGTATGCAAGTGAAAGTGTTATGGGAGCTCGCGTCTTTTTGTGGCTGTCCTCAACACGGAGATCAAACAGGAATAAAATTTTATGCCTTTAATGTCCCTGGGGCGTTTCATCACCCTGTTTGCACTCCTCCTCCAGGACCTTGAGCTAAACTCCCTGCCTATTAAAAAAAAAGAAGAATCAGAGAAAGCCTGAGATCCGTTAAAGATGATTGTTAGGCAGCTGTGCATGTTTCCAGCGGCCCCGACCCTTTGCACACCTGCAGAAAGGAGCGGAGGCGCACGCCCATCACTGGCGCATGGCATGACATAGCCACGTGAGATAACCACTTTGTACAACTGTGGTGAGCAGAAAAGCATCAACAAGTCAGACATTAAGGAGGATGGGATACAACAGCAGACAACCATGTCCGGCTCATTTCTGTCAGCCAACAACAAAAAGCTGAGGCTGTAATGGTCCAAACCTTGACAGTTGAACCCTGGACAAACATAGCCTGATTTAGTAAATCTTAAGTTCTGCTAAGGCATGGACCCATCCTGTTTTGTCTGGGGAAAAATATTCTTGGCATACATTAGGGCAGGTAATACCAATCAGTCCTTGCTTGAATGCCGTAGCTTATTTGACTGTTGTTGGTGATTATGTGCATCCCTTCATGGTCACAAATTGCCAATTGTTCAGCATGATAATGCGGCATGTCACAGAGCAAAAGTCGCCAGAAACCAGTTTCATGAACAAGACAATAGGTTTAGTGTTCTTCAGTGTCTTTCCCATTTACTGGATATAAATCTAATAAAACACCTTTTACGATGTGGTAAAATGCAAGAATGTAATCTGCAGGGATTGTTTGATGCAGTAATTTCAACATGGACCAGAATCTCAAAGGAATGTTTTTATCATCATGCAAACTAATTCCATGAAGAATTGAGGCTGTGTCTAATGCAAAGTCAGACCCCGTTCAATATTAGGCTAACGTTCCTAATAAAGTGCTCAATAAGTCTATGCATATGTTAATGTATGAAAATACTGATTTAAAGTGTAATAAATGGAGCTCGTTGTGTTTATTAACTGATTTTTCCAGTGTAGGCTGAGTCATAAACTTTAAGATCACGTTAATGGTACGTGCTAAGTAATAAAAGGGAAAGTGGTTCCACTGTGAAGCATTTAATCTGCTGGAAATATAACTGAAAAAGTATTTTCCTTTAACCTTGGTTATATTAGGCTTCCCCTCTTTTCTGACAAATCCTCCTCCTGTGTTAGGATTGTTTACAAGAATTCAGTCTCATCCATGAAGGGTTAGTTGCTTTACTTTGTGTGAAATGGTGAGAACCCCTCAATGGATGTAAGTAAAGACTGGTGGCAGTGAGTTATTTTTAGGGAGTTTACCGATCAGAAATGGAAGAGAAATTTCCCGCTTGGAAATCTGTCATATCACAACATGTAATGCCTATCATTCTGCTAATTATTGAAACTTTAAGGTCCATAAAAACACAGCTACTGATGGATGTGGGAGAGTAGGAATGCCACCCTTAAAAGCATGGCCAGAAGGCTGGGCGAATTCTTTGTTGTTGCGGCACATTTCACTTGAAGTGCTATATACAGGGTAATTCAAAAAGAATGAACTGATTTTACTACACAATAATTTATTAAGGAAAAGTAATACAAAACTCCAGCCAAGTCACAAGTATTCTACTCACATTCAACTTTTATTTCCTGTCTTACAAGTGACACTGACTCATTCCATAATGATGCTTGAGAACTGAAGCCATTAGTCATGAAATCGGTTCATTTCTTTTTGAATTACCCTGTATAGTCCTAGACAGCTACTGTACAATAACATTAAATTTTTCAGTGTCCAAATATTTATGGAACTGACAAAAAGGGTTTGTATTACATCTTCTACAGGACAGAAGACATAATAGACTACAGGATAGATATTTTACAGGTCATAAACACAATTATTGTCAGACCCTGTTCGAAGTAAATAGCTACGTAAAGTCTCTCATCTAATGACGGTCAAGACTTCGGAACTTTGGAAATTAGGAACTTGTACCAAAATGTAGCGTGCATGCTAAAAGCTTTCACTCTCATCAATACCAAAACACGAAATAAATCAGTTTTGAATGTCCCAATTCTTCTTCTTCTTCTTAACTTAATAATAATAATAATAATAATAATAATAATATCATGGTAGTACTGCACAATTACTTGCATACAAATCGAAATTGCAATGTGGCTGCAATATATTACAGGTAATATACGCATAGTCTGGAATGTACTGTAAATATTTATGAAGTGTTTGACAATATATATATATATATATTTTTTTTAAATTGATAAATATTGGCTAACATCCTCTAAATTAGGTAATTTTTCTAGTTATTTGCTGTTAGCATAGATAAATTTGTTTGAATACAAAATGGTACATTTAATCGTTAATATCGCAGTTTAAATCACATTACATGTCAAAATAATCGGAATGTGATTTTTTTTTTCTTTTTTAATCAAATCATATACGGCCCTATATCACAGTAATAATACTTATTGCATGTTTTGTGGTATTATACGGTATTATCATGATATTGCATTATGACAACATTGTGTGTTGATTTAAATGTAGTAAAATAAATAATATTGTCTTCTTCAAATTAATTGCAGATAAACAACTTTTTTGGGCAAATGTCTGTATGTCAAGGTATCCTCAAAAAGTAACCTCTTATTACTAGCGAGTGATCAAAATGCTAACAAGAATATACAATATATAATGTCATATAAAAAGAATATACTAGATGTCTAAGTAACAGCCTTTGTTGGCTTGATTATGTGATATGATTTTGTTTATGTGCAGTGATGGACCGACTCCAGCTTACTGCTGTCCTGCTAAGGGGACTTTGCACAATACCAACACACTCGAAGCCTTTAAATCCACTGACAAGAAAGCACTTCTGGATAAATTAGGTAACGAGGTGAGGCCATTATCTTATTTCCATTGCTTAAAGAGTCATTTTGAGAGAAGAGAGAAAACATGAGGTTTGCTTCTATGATTTGCACCAACGTAACTAACGTGAACAGCCCAGATTAGCAAACTGCATATATTTGTCATCACACAGCAAATTAAAGGCTCAGTAATATACTGAATTTTATTTGTATAGTATTTTTAACAGTAGACATGGTCACAAAGCAGGTTTACAAAATTAAACATTTAGATGTAGATCCTTAATAACAGCCAGAGAAGAGAACAGCCTTTGATTTAGGAGTTATTAGGACCTCGAACCATTCTCTTCTGACACTTAATAGAAGTACTGGAATGATCATAGCATAGTCTTTATGATTACAACAGCACAACACGTCTACAGCATCCACTAAAGCAAAAATGAAAATTGCAACTTTTTTTGTGCCATGCAATAAACTGGCACTCCATCCAGGGTGTATGCCTCCTCGAGTCCCTGGAGATATGTTGCAGGTCTCCAGCGACCCTGTACAGTCATAGAGAGTGATTGAATGGAAGAATTTGGAATTGCACGATGAGTACTGTTCCCATGTTTAACCTAGTGTGCAACACTAAAGAAGCAAACATCAGCCACTGTATTGTACAACGTGGATAATAGACTATGTTTGTGTTTTCATAACACAGTAGTACTGTAACTAACTGATAAATATTAGGAAATATTGAACACAAGGTGACCCAGCCCTAATTTTAAGCTTAATGTTGGCCGTTTATTCCTTTATTTTAAAAGGAAAATGTCCCAAATCATATTTTTTCAGCACTTAATCATTTCCTAGTTAAGTTCTGAAATGTGAAACATTAACATTATCTGTGAAACATGACTTCTCATCAGATATGGATGGCCGTACAGTCTGGTGCTGCAGTGGAAGACCCTTCAATCCTGAACAAGTTCATCATCTTGACATTCGCGGTAAATGTTCCAGTATGATTATATCTGGTATGTGGAGAATACAGATTATCCCACTAGTTCCTCATCATCGATTTGTCTTCTTTAGGATTTAAAGAAATACCAGTTTTATTACTGGTTCTGCTTCCCTGCTCTCTGCTTCTTGGAAGGAATTCAGCTTATTAAAGCTCCGGTGTTGTTACAGCAGAAATTCTCCCCTCGGCAGGTGAGCTGCACAATCTGATTACTTGTCCCTAATTTTTGTTTGCTGTGGCTGAAAATGTCTATTACACAAGACACAAGGGAAGTTTTAATCTTGTTCTCCAAGCGGAAGGATTAAGGTTTAAAATTGTTTGTGTAAACTGGAATGGAAATAAAGGATAAGAGGTCAAGGCGGTATGCTTTGTGCTGAGGATGCCCTACAAACACAATATTAATAAGTTGTCTGAGCTATTGATGATTGATCTACGTTTCCCCAACCACACCTGCAGATAGTCTAAAGCTGCACTTCTAAAGCTGCCATTAATATTTCAATGCTCTACATGCTGTCTTCTACTTACTTACGACCAAGAAAGATATCAAGTGATATCCTTCTCGAGATACATGAGAATGTGTAGATGACGGAACAGGATCCAGTACAAGCCAAGACATATGATGTAATCTACAACCACCTGATAATAAAACCAATCTAAATTATCTCATATCCTTAAGCAGCTTTATTTCAACAAACTAAATTTAAGTGAAAACAAATAGAAATGCTTTAGGCAGGGGAAAACAAACAGCAATGAAAATGTGGTTGCATAAGTGTGCACAACCCTTAATTATTACTTTATTAAAGCTTTTGCTTGTCTTTTTGTGCAAGTGTCCATCAGCAAAACACATCTTGTTCCTGCAATTTTATTCCATTCTTTTTTGCAAGAAAAGGCCAAATCTATCACAGTGCGAGGAGACCTCCTGCGCTAAGCCCTTTTCAAGTAATTCCACAGATTTTCAAAAAAGATTCAAATATAAGACATTTTGAAATGTTGATCATCTTAACCAAGCTTTCTGTTGACTTCTACTGAATTCGTGCTTTCAGCAGTTGCTCATGTTTTAAAAGGGGAAGTATTTCTTCTTCTTCAGATATCCACTTGCAGATTTTGTGCCAAAATATATGGAATATAGAAAACAAAAAATACAGTTGAATTTGGAAGTTTACATACATTTCGGTTGAAGTCATCAAAACAGATTTTTCAAATTTTAAATTAAAATTTTATTTGTCAAGTACACAGTCATACATAGTACGATATGCAGTGAAATGCTTATACGACCTGACCTTAAATAATAAAAAAAGATTATCAATAAAATAAATTATGGAATATAATAAGAAATAACATATAGAAAAACTTTATCTATAGAAAATATACCTATAAGAACAAAATATAAAATATAAAAAAACTTGGCTATACAAACATAGAAAACTTTAGTTGTAGATTTACACTATGTACAATGAAAAAGAGAACTCAATTTTTTTTAGCTCCATATATTTCATGTTAACAAACTTTAGTTTTGGCAGGTCAGTTAGGACATCTACTTTATGCATGACAGTAGTAATAATTTTTCCAAAAAATGTTCATATTGTGATATAGTGAATTATAAATGAAATTATATATATAATTTCATTTATAATTCACTATATCACAACTCCGGTGGGTCAGAAATTAAAATTCCAGAAAATTGTGTCGTTTATTTAGAAGCTTCTGGCTAATTTACATAATTTGAGCCAATCTACCTGTAGATCTATTTTAAGGCCTACCTTCAACTAAAACATAAATAAATAAACCCAAAACAAAAGTCAAGGACAATAAAGTTGATGTATTGGAGTGAAGGATTCAGTTACACCAGTAATGGGTTAAAATTCCAGCAACTTATTGTAAGAATCGTGTGGAAGAAAGGCAATAATGTTAAAACACCAGGTTTAAATGTATTTGGATATGATGCACTTCTGACTTCAGCTGACTTCTTTCCATCTTGACTAGTTCTTCTTTTCATGATCTATATATTTCGACAGTGAAATCCTGTACATACTTTACCTCTTATCACACACCACAGCTTCAGCAGTCAGATGTCAAGAAGCTAATCATTAATTTGGCATTAATCAGAATCACTTCAGGTCTATGATTACTTTTAAGCACGAGTTTAAATGTGATTGACATTTAATATTGACAGTCATATTTATAATCTGGTATGCAAGTCATATTGTATGTTTTTCTTTTCCTTTTTTTTTTCTTGCTAAAGGTTTGTGGACTAATGACCAAATCACCTTATATGTGCCAACATTTACCTTCCTTTCCATTATAATTAAGCTCTACTACTCTGGAAAGGCTTTAAACTAAATGTTGTCACCAGGGTTGGGTGCGGATGCTTGAGATGCAGTTATCGTTTCTGTCCATCCTCTGAGCTCTGTGCAATGCACTTGAGTTAGTGCACTACAACCTTGGCAAACCATGTCTTCATAAATCTCACTATAGGCTCATGCTGGAACATGTTTACTTTTCTTAGTTCCAGTGATGGAAATTGTAATGCCTAGCATACAGGGGCGTTCTATACAGCTGTGAGCTTTTACACATGTAGGTGTGATGGTAAAGTGTCCAGAAACCTTTTGACCATATAGTGTATATTTCCAATCTTGACATTTTTAAAATGTGGATTTTATCATCTGATCACAATGAAATTTGAATTCTTCATTACTTTGGATTGGTGTTGGTTAGTATTTTTGGGGTCTGGTTATGAAGTAACAGGTAAGGGCTGCTGTCAGCACAATTGATATGAAGTGTCAGTGAAGACACATTTAAAACTCAACATAATACCAGCTTTGAATGGCAAGCCATGAATGGCTATGTTCACTTAGTCTGAAAAGGGTCTCCTCTCAGTCCTCCTGTCTCAATGACAATGCAATTTGCATGTCCTCTCATCGTTTATACAGCATGCACATAATAATTAATGGGGTTTCTGCTTAAATTAAGTTGCACAGTCACAGTGTTCTTGCTTCAGTAAACACAGTGTTCCATACAGGTCATGGACATATGATATATTATGAAGAGCTCAATCGAACAGTCTATCTCAAATAAATAACCATTTTCTCTGTGGCCTTTTATTTTAATATTTAATGCTAATTTAGCACACTGATTGCCAATCAGGGACAGTAATGCCTTATAGTTGGTGGGCAGCAGCACAGTTACAGGTGAGCTAACTTGCTAAGCTAAATGACAAGACGGCAAAAACTAGAAGCACAAACGCAGCAAAAAAGAACACAAAGCATTCACAGAAAAAAATAGACTTGGGACCTTTGGCAAATAAACAAGATGATACTTTACAGTGAGTGTGTACTTTGCAAGTGCTTAAAAAGTGTGATTGAACTCAGGTGTACATGATCATTTAATGCTGTGTATTATGTAATATTTGTCATCAAAATTAAATATTAAAACTCTCTACGTATGATCATCTACGAACTAATAACGGCGAATAGCCAATCAGAATTCAATTTTGTAACACGCTGCTCACAAGCTCACGCAAATTTGCGTCGTTTTTATCGCTGTTCGCATTTTCGCAACGGCCAAGAGAACAGCTTTTGACATATTTCAAAAAGAAGAGAACTGAAGGTATGATACATACACACAAATCCTCTCAGTGGAGACAAGTTTTCTATGTTTAATATGCAAGTTTTCAGAAATGACTGACAGCTTTTATGATTATAAAAGACGCGTTCTTTACCCAATTTGTGTAATTTCATTCTCAATTTAAAAAAGTTTTGGTTTTTCATTAGACTTTGTGGCTTTACCTACATGCTTGGGTGCAAAAGAATTTTAAATGCCATAATAGTAATTTGATGGTTTGTGTGTGTGTGTGTGTGAGAGAGAGAGAGAAAGAGAGAGAGAACAAGAGAGCCTGGTGCGTAGTCATACAAAACTACAATACTATTAAATTATTTATTTACTAATGTTTATGTAGCTTTTTATTCTTGCATGTTTTGTTTTGATAGCTCCAAGTTGATTTAATGAAGCATATATTTTGTTAATAAAACTGTTCTTAAAAATTTGACATATTTCGCAATCATTTTGTATGCTTGCAAAAAAAAAAAAAAAACTTGACCACACCATTCTAATTTTACAAAATGAGTGACTGGAGTTTTTGTCTATGTAGCAGGTGCTGATTTTTTTACTGACCTAACAATAATGTATAAAATCAGATATATTTACAGATAGAAGCAAAACTGCAGCATTGGTGGTAACTTTTTTTAAATTAATATGTTTAGCTGTCTAGTCTTGGGCATTATATTATACGCTGTACCAATTTTGTTATATATGTTTATCACGTCTGCATAATTATGCACAAAATCATTCAGTATTTCCATATATAACTTAAAGAAAAAAATATATAGTATAAGACAGACGAGTTTTCTGATGGAAACAAAAAAACTAATGTACGTTCTTGGGATTTGCATAAAAATAGAAAGGAGCGAGTGTGACAAAGTTACAAGAAGAACTCATATTCTCCAACAGCTGTTTTCTTATAAAACTGCACAAATCTGCTGATTTGATCTGCTCAACTCCTGATTTTAAGCAATGACTTTTTATTCCAAATATTGACTGTTTATTTTATTACTCTTTATTGCTCTTTATAGAAGTTTCTTTTGTGCAGAAATGTTTTCAAAAGCATCTTTTGCATATGCCATATTTTTGTATGTGCCCAAGACTTTTGCACAGTACTGTAAATAAAATGGTTGTTAGGTTTTGCACAGTACTGTAAATAAAATGGTTATTAGGTTTTGCACAGTACTGTAAATTCTTTAAGAACTGGTCAGTTATTAAGAAATGCCACTAAAAGTGTGTTCAAAGTGAATCATTGGTTATGGGTAAAACAAACTGGATATCTAAGAGCTGTAGTTCTATTAGGTGGCACGATGGCTAAGTGGTTCCTGCTCAGTTGCCTCACACCTCCAGGGTTGGGGGTTCGAATTTCACCTCCGGTCTGTGTTTGTGGAGTTTCGATGTGCTCCCCATGTTTGTTAGGTTTCCTCTAGGTACTCTGTTTTTCCCCACCCCAAAGTCCAAGGACACGTGTTGTAGGCTGATTGGTGTTCCCCATAGTCTATGAGTGGCTGTTTGGTGTGTGTGTGTGCTTCAGTAGGTTGCAAGAAGATTGGGGTGCTTAGCAATGTGATTATCTCTTAGAGCAATGACAGCTGGTGTGAAGTCATAGTCATACTGTAGCAGCTGACCATGATGGAGATATCCGAATTCAGTCTCACAGCAGTAGTACACTACAGTATAGTAGTATATGACTTACAGCCAGTTTCTATATTATTCTATATATTTTTCTATTTTCATGTACAAATCGTGGACTAATTTCATTTACTACATTTATTTATTTCTATCTAACATATTGCATTTATTTTTTTTCCCCCAGGTGTTTGCTTTTCAAGCAGCCTATGATGAGCTGTGTTCTTCAATTGGAGCCACAGCTGTGCCATATTTCCTCGTCAAGTACTCTGAAGACAGTGTTGAAGTGGCTCTGCTGAAAGACTGGGACTCATTCTTCACAGATCTAAAGAAGGTACAACTGGGATTGAAGATTTGGTCTGTACAGGTGGCTTATTGAAGTACCATTGAGTGCCAACAATTACTTAAAGTGCACTCTGAGAAAAGACCGACAGAAATAGACTCTCTTGACCAGTCTTTTGTCAGAAACGTTTTTAAGAAAGAAAAAAAAAATCAAAAGCTGTTCATCCTGGATGAACAAATATTTTTGATTGATTTTGTTTGCAATTGGGCACTGCTCTGGACACTCTGAGGTCATGTACTGTGATCTGTCATACAGTATGTTTGTGTTCAGTTACCAGTGTCAAGTACAAATTGAGTGCAAGTGCATCAAAGTGCACACTGTATGACAGCTTGTGATTTTTTGCTTTTATTGTGATTGTGATGGTTTTGATGGTCGCAGTTTTAAGAAATAGATATGTAAAGAGTTATAGGGTGAAAAAGTAAAAGGGCTGGCATGGCTAAGCCTTTCTTCTTTAAAAAATCCATAGCGTTTGTTGATTCATTTTTTTTTGCTTTACACCACAAATCAGCTCAGTAGTCAGTTCCAGCTGTAGCATTTTAGCATTTTATATATATAGTGGAACCTTGGATTACTAGCGTAATTTGTTTCGGAAGCGGGCTCGTATTTCAAAACACTCGTAAATCAAAGCGGATTTCCCCATAAGAAATAATGGAAACTGACATTATTCATTCCACACCGAAAAAAATACATTAAAATAATTAACACAAAATATAAAGTAAAAATAAAACAAATTAACCTGCACTTTACCCTTAAATAAAAGTAAAAAAAAAATCCTGACAGATAAGTGTTTCTGTTTATGCGCGCTGGCGCTGTGTGTGTGCGTGTGTGTGTGAATCTAAAGTAAGAGAGCGTGTTTGTGAGTGTGTGTTTGTGTGTGTGTGTGTGTGTGTGTGTGTGTGTGAATTTAAAGTAAGAGAGAGAGAGTGTGTGTGTGTGTGTGAAGGCGAGAGAAGGAGGGGTGTGTGTGTGTAAAGGTGAGAGGAAGAGTGGTACACATAACGACAGGCTGATACAGAGAGAGAGAGAAAATGGATCTTTAACCTCTCTAATGAGACTTTCTTTGGCTTTACACGCGTGCACACGTGTGTTATAAGAAACAGTACACGCGCGCTGTACACACGCATACAAACACAAAATAAAATATTTTTTGCGCACGCACACGTGGTCACAGTGTTACAGTAAACAGTACACGTGTGCACGGATGTTGATTATACCAGCGGCGCGCACTAAGACTGAGCAGGGGAGACGATTACCCACACTTCCGCAGCGCAAGAGAGAAAATAACCGTTGGCTCAGTTGTGATCACGTGACGCTCGGCGTCAAAACAAGAAGCGGATACATGATACTCGGTACTCGTAAACTACATTTTGATTCGTTTTTCAAATCAAAATTCATTGAAAATCTTTGCTCATCTTGCGGAACACTCGCAAACCGTGTTACTCGCAATCCGAGGTTTCACTGTATGTATGTGTGCGTGTGTGTGTATGTGTGTGTGTGTATATGTGTATATATATATATATATATATATACTTGAATGAGCCTTATGTAATTGCAGTAACTCCTTATGCGCTTTACAGTATATACAGTACAATAAGTGTTACCTGTAGGATTACAGAGGACCTGCAACATTTTGCCACCTTGAATGCAGACATACACTACCAGTCAAAAGTTTGCACACACCTTCTAAATCTTTCCTGATTTGTTTTTCTTTCTACATTGTAAAACAATGATGAAGGTATCCAAAATATGCAATAATCTCTTCTGAACAGTCGATATTGAGATGTGTCTGCTCCTTGTGCTCTGTAAAGCCTTCATATATAAGACTCTAATCTGAGGTTTTTTTAATTTGTCAATTTTGCCACATAACAATACTGTTCTTGCAAGAACTATTTCAGTACAGCTGACCTTTATGTTTTTTTTTTTTTTTTCCAATTTTCTCCCCAATGTTAGTCGTAGCCAATTCCTCCCCGTCACTAGGGGGCTCCCACATTAAGGCT
>JAOVVA010211917.1:22500-24813 GCA_028565275.1 Leiocassis micropogon | reverse complement strand
CTTGAGCTCTGGAAAGGCGCTATATAAATAAAAATTATTATTATTATTATTATTATTATTATTATTATTATTATTAACAGTCAGGACTGTAACTCAAATAATTCAGTAGTCAGGACTGTAACTAATGTATCACTCATGACTGTAACTCAAATACTGTATCCTGCATGACTGTGACTTATGTAATTTAGCAGTCAGGACTGTGACAACTACTGTAGTTCAAAAGTAGTTAAGTTACAGTTAGTTAAGACTCTGACTTATTTATTTAGCAGTCAGCACTCTAACTCCAATAACTGAACAGTCAAGACCGTAACTCAAATGATTTAGGATTTAGGACTTAAATTTAGGATTTAGAACTAAATTTAACAGTCAGGATTGCTACTCAAATCAATTAGCTGGCAGGACTGCAATTCAAATTTAGCAGTTAGGGCTGTAACCCCACGCAGTGGATATAATTCATACATTCTAGCAGCACTTTTACTCAATTAACCTTGCAGTCCGGACAATCATTTTAAACATTTAGTGCAGCTAATTGTAACTCAAATTCAACTAAGGCTGCGGTATACATATCTTAACAGACTGCTCTATTATTCAATTGTCTCCATAAAAACAAAACAACACAAACCAGTTGAAGTTGACATTTTTACATTAAGGTATTTGTTAGACGCTCTTATCCGGCAGAGCGACTTACAAAAGTGCTTTAAAGTTTATGTTATTAGACATTAGATCCTTACGCTGGTTACTAGGTTACTAACTAAGTATCATCAGTCAAACACTGTTGAAAAGTTGTTGTTTTTTTAGTGGGGGTGTATGGCATTAACTCAAGAAGACAAGTTGCATCATGTCTCCCAGAAGAAGCTTAGTTTGGGACTCCCATATCAGTCTTCTACTTCTTCTTCTTCTAATTATTATTATTTGTGTGTTTCTTGTGTGTCCACCATGTACGTATGTGTATTGGGCACAGCTGAGTTGAATAAGTGAAAGAAATCAGTGTTCTCTTTGTCGTAACAGCCCAGGACTGGGAATGAATAGCAATACAGCAGTGTGAGAACTTGGCTAGGACTCCTGAGCTAGCAGCCAGTAGCATTGTGGGCTTGTGCCCAACTCCTTCAAGCTGCTCCGGAGGAACTGGCACTGTGGTTTGTTATACAAGTCAATTTGAGGAACAGAGACGTGTCAGCTAAACTGATAAAAGCTGATAAATATAAATTAAAGTGCTACTACGCTCCAGATTGGGATATTAGCACTTAATCGTTTGACATGCAAGATGTTTAATGTTTATGATGCTGGAATGATAAAAGGAGCTGCCATGTGATCTAGTTCATCTTTTTAGCTTTTGCAGCTCTTCTATTCTAATTAAAGCTAAAGCTGTGGGCTAATTTCCCAGACGCAAATCAGATTTGGCCTTCCGTTTAACTCAAATGCCAATGTTGATGAATCACTGAAAATCGTGATTAGTCCTCAGTTAAGGGACAGTTCAGCCAAGAGGGACATGTACACGAAGGCTCTTTTGCCTCAAAATTAAGTCAGTGGGACAGGACACGTTGGTATCAGGACTATAACGCAAACGATTTAGCAGTCAGGACTCTAATTCACCTGGTTAAGCAAATAAATAGCCAATAATTTTGCATTTAGAACTGTAACTCAAATAGTTTTATATTTAAAATTGTAATTCAAATAATTTTGCATTTAGAACTGTAACTCAAATAATATTGCACTCAGAACTGTAACTCATAATTCAGCATTTAGAGCTGTAAATTAGAAAATTTTACATTTAGAACTGTAACTCAATTTTACATTTAGAACTGTAACTCAAATAATTTTATATTTAGAATTGTAACTCAAATAATTTTACATTTAGAGCTGTAACTCAAATAGTTTTATATTTAGATTTGTAACTCAAATAATTTTGCATTTAGAACTGTAACTCAAATAATTTTATATTTAGAATTGTAACTCATAATTTTGCATTTAAAACTATGCCTCGATTTTGCATTTAGAGCTGTAACTCAAAAATTTTTACATTTAGAACTGTAACTCAAATAATTTTGCATTTAGAACTACAACTCATAATTTTGTTTTATAACTGTAACTCAAATCCTTTTGCATTTATAACTGTAACTCAATTTTACATTTATAACTAACTCAAATAATTTTTCATTTGCATAACTCAAATAATTTTGAACTGTAACTCATATAATTTTGCATTTAGAACTTTAACTCATAATTTTGCAATCAGGACTCAAATAATTTAGCATCGTGAATTTCTGTAACTGTAACAAAAATGTGAAAGATGGCTTAAATTCCTTACTCTAC
>JAOVVA010211917.1:0-17500 GCA_028565275.1 Leiocassis micropogon | reverse complement strand
ATACTGAACTACACTAAACACTACAACACTGCTGAACTAAATACTACAGTAGCATACACCAACACCACTACATTATCACTTACACTGCACCAGAAAACATTTAAAAACACTACATTAAATACTACATGACACTACACAAAAATACTTTAACATTACTCCATTAAATACTACAGTACATTTTTTACACCACCACTACATTATCACTACACTACACTAAAATACTTCAGCACTGCTACATTAAATACTACATACTACACTACACTATTTCAACACCACTTCATTAAATAGTATATTATACCAAAGCACTTCAACACATCTACAAATACTATGTTACACTAAAATACTCCGTACACCACTACACTAAATACTCCACTACACAAAAACACTGCACTACACGAAAACACTTTAACACCACTACATTAAATACTACACAAAGTAGTCCATCAGCTTATTAAATACTACACTACACTATTTCAACACCACTGCAGTAAATACTATACTACACTGAAATGCTACATCATTGCTACATTAAATACTACACTATACTACACTACACTAAATACTCCAACACCACTGCATTAAATACTACACTTCAACACTAGCGCATGAAATACCTCAACACCACCACATTAAATACTACACTACACTATTTCAACAACTCTGCAGTAAACACTACACTCAAACACTTCAACACCACTACATTAAATACTACACTACACAAAGTATTTCAACACTACAACACTTCAACTCCACTACATTAAATACTACACTACACAAAGTATTTTAACACTACAACACTTCAACTCCACTACATTATTACTGCACTACACCTAAAAACATTTACATTAAATACTACACAACACTACACTACACTGCTGCATTAAATACTACACTACAATAAAGTAAAATACTGCATTTTCCAGCAGGAACATGAACCGCATGACACTAAACTACCACATCCCGATTGCTAAAATGCAGCACTGTGCTGAAATTCTACAAGAAATACGATACAAAACATTCTAGACTATGTTAAAATACTACACTACAATACTCTTCAATACTCCAGTAAAACACCACTCTACGCTTAAATACTCCTCTACAAATAAACACCGCCACCTACAACGGTTCTGAAGTAAACTGTTCATTAACAGCAGCAGTACTCGGTGTACAGTGTGTCTATAGTGCACACGGTCTAGTGCATCGCGCGGCTGTGATGCTAATGAAACAAACGTTTGTTTTTTTGTTTTTTCTGGATATGGAAGCCGAGTGAGTGAGAGACAGAAACCCTTGGGGTGTCGATCGTCCCTGGAGGAAGCAGCAGGGATATATTTGTACAGAGTAGAATGACGTGTCTGAGGCACACTCTGAGTCCCTCGCACGCTCTCGTTCTCGTCTGGTGGCAGATCGATTATCAGCTCTGTCTAGAGAGGGAGCGGTAGACAAGTCGCATCGTCTGGTGTTATTATCAGACGGGAACTCATCTTCCGTCAGCAGGAAATCGTACAGCGGGTTCGTCATCTCTACAGCAGGGCATCATGGCTAAGGTTATCATCTTTAGAGCAGGAGGACGATGAACAAAAAGCCAAAAATTAAAAAGGGAATTGAATTAAAAATAGTAATACATTGAAAATGAAGTTTTCTTCCGGGTCGTGTTCCAACTGTAGGTCTTGTATCCATTCTCCCACGGCTATAAAGGTCCATTCTGAGTCACACATCACCTCTATTAATGAGTTTATTGCCGTCAGTGAAAGGTGTGGGAGTCTCACACACACACACACACACACACACTTTCGGTCATGAGCCTGTAGGTGCTTATTTTCGGTAAAACTGTAATAACACAATATAACGATGATCAACGCAGAAGATAAACTGACACTAATTTGCGTAATTATGGTTTTTTATGATAACATCTGCCAGAATAATTTATATAAGATGGAATATTTGGATTTTTTTTCTTTGCACATAAAACTTTCAATCTAATTGTTTTGTGTTTTCTACTGTAAAAAAAAAAAAAAAAAAGAAATGAATTTGCAGCATTTTTCGGCAACAAAAGCAGCCGTGACATTTCCACAGCAGGCGTGGAACACCTCGAGCGCTAACCTAATCTGTGCTGCACCAGCACAGCATCAATAACCTCCACAATCACACTGGCTCTTGCATTTGCCAACAGACGTGCTGTTACAGGCGGCGTCACAAAATCGAGCCGCGTTCTACTCCGGATCTCAGCGGGGTCCGAACTGCCACGTTGTCGAAACACACTCGTCCCCCCGCTGCCTCGCACCCAGCGCCACCGCTAAAGAGCACTCGGATTACTGATGTTTGTGAAATGTTCGCTCATGCGGAGACGCTGCCGAAATCCTGAGCCCCGGAGCGCGGCTGGCCATTCCTGATAACCTTTCCCATCGCGAACCCAGAGTCACGGCTTAAATAAAGCAGGGGAAGTGTATTAGGATTTCTGGAGCAAAGCATTATGGGTACGTGTTTGACATTCAAATATCCAAAGCAGGCCGGGGAATGTATTTAAATTTCTATCGTGACCCATGCAAGTGTTTGGAAGTTCTTAAAGCATTGTTACATGAGTAGGTGCTCGAAATTTCGAGAGCAAAGTACTGAGTGCTCTGTTTTCTTCATTTTTACCCCAGAGTACCCTGGGAAAAACCTCGGACACAAATATTCTTACAAACGGCGGGTTCGTACGAATCTCCCTGTTCCTACGAATTCAGTCATTCGTGGCGAGGATTATAGTTATCTACTGCCTCCTTAGGAAGTTGGTATGGCAGCCGTTTAATTCTTACGAACAGATTAAGGCATTCTTGAGACAAAATGTTGACTTTTCTATCGTACGGTGGCTGTAGAGTTCTTACATTTGCCTTACGGTTGCCTGAGGACCTTCCTACAGCCTACATAAGTCGATCTTACCAAAATTTTGGTCTAAAGGTGGTCGTACGGCACCCATATGTGCACCTTACGGCACCCTAAGGTACTTGGTAGGAACATCTCCTGTCTCCTGGTATATAAAGTGATGGCTATCCTCTCTCTGGTGATAGAAAATTGACTTATCCACAGAATGTGGGTGGATGTCATTTGACCCATAAGCAACTTAAAGTGTTCTTGTCGCATACCCACAGACACCGTAAGAATATGGGTTTAGGGAAATGTCTTCTAAATGTAAATGATCCACGAACATTGTACGTTGTTGTTAGATTGTTCCTAAGGTGCTCCTAATGTGGCTGTACGAAGAGTGGATTTCATGCCGCGTTTGGAGGAAAGACAAGACAAGACCATCCACCTACAAAAAGTTTTGTAGACCTACGAGGCTACAAATGCTAGATTCTTATAAGGCCGTAGGAAATACTCTGAAAATTGTTGGAGCGGGAAACCGATTAAGTGTTTCTAAAAATTTCTAGAGCAGAGTAATGAGCATGTATTTGACAATTGAGTAATTGTTTGCAATTTCTAGAGTGGAGAACTGAGTAATTGTTTGAAACTTCTAGAGCAAAGCTCTGAGTATGTATTAGACATTTCTGAGACAAAGTACCATGAGTTAGGATTGACTCCTTTAGCAATTTTAAAGGGAACCACTGATTGGATTGGTTTTGCCGAGGCTGTTCTAATATCAGGGGGTCCAACAGTGGAAGGCTTTAGGATCTACATGGATCGATGTATTAAAGGACCTACATTATGAGAGACACAGAAAACAAGTAAATGTATGATGCATTTCTGGAGATCTGGGTAATGAAGACTGAGAATGGACATGAGGTGGGATTTTTTTTTTTTTAAATCTGTCTAGAGCCTTGTCCTGAAGAATCTCCTTGAGGCACTGTGGATCTAGTTTAAGTGGATTTGGAACATCTGGTTGTAGATCACAATGGTTTTGAAATGGTTTATGAAAGATTATAGAGTCGCTTAGCTGAGCAAAGAATAACCCAAATTTTATGGGTGAGAATTTGGACCTGAGCTCAGAGAATCTAAACAGGATGGATTTGGATTTGGAGCATCAAGATGTTGTACAAGATGATGTCGATCCCCTGATTTGGATGAGTCAGGTTTTAAATCTGAAGTACAAGTAGGTTTAGAACTTAGGCGGAGGATCGACATCCAGGAGATTCAGACGTGTGGATCTAGCGTGTAAAAAGGATGCTCTGATGTTTAGGATCTGGATCATGTAGGTTCTGCACGTGCGATGTACCTTCATTAACCCTTGAGATTAAACACCTGCTCGTCATCGTCTAATCAGTATCCCTGATTAGTGTGTTCATTACAGCTGTATTGTGATTCAAATCGACCTTGCGAGCTGCTAATGAGACAGATTTAAACAGCGAAACACTCGACGGAACCTCAATAACAGCCCAGATTTGCTGATTCTACAAACACTCAGGGTTACCAAGCCAACCGATAAGTACCTGTCTGTTGATTATCCCTTTTGTAAATCACGCCGTTTGCACTTTCCGCGTGTTCGGCAGCGGAAATGTTAATCGTATGTTCAGAAAAAACGTTCCCCATTCACACTACTCTATATCACATGAGGACAGATCACATCCTGTCTGTAGTGTTATCTGCTCCGTACTAAAGACTAGTACATAAAACGCCATGTGTGTGTGTTTGAAGCATGCTTGATGTGCACGAGTGTGTGTTAATAGTAATAGAGTCAAGACGGCATGTCGACGTGGAACGTGCTGAGTGGTGTGTGTGTGTGTTGATGTACAGTAGGTTCAATGTGGTGTTTGTATGAGATGTAATGATAGTGTGTGTACAGCACCACCTAGTGGATATCTGAATAAAACAATATTCATAAATTAGGTGGACTGAGATAAATCTCAAATAAATTTAAAACAAAAGGATAGACAGACCGATTTTTTTTTAAATTCCTGTTTAATTATAAAGTCAGGTATGATGATGTCACACGTATTGCCCTTCATTTCTGAAGACTGAAAGCTATTTTAATGTGGACATACAGTATTATGCAAAATTCAAGTTTGGGTCATTTTTAACCACTTTTGGAAAAAAAAAAAAAATAAGCAATTAGATTTTCCCTTTATTGTGACTCCATATGAGAACCCACCCCCCCTGCCCTGGGTTATTGCTCAGCTCTGCTGTTATCTGGATGGGCGTGGCTCAGTACTAGCTCATTTACATAGACACTGTGTTTGGATTAAAAGTTTCACCATTAACACACACACACACACACACACACACACACTCTGGGGAGGTTCTGCGACCAGTGTTAACATGTTAAAAAGGTAGTCAAATATGGGACCTTTAAAATACAACAATTATTCCCTTATATCTCACACCGTCAGACTTTCAACTGGTTCCCTGAAAGCAGCCATACCAGGACGAAGATTCACTTCTGATTTTAATGATTAAAATAAATTCTACAGCCAGTGGAGTGCGGATCATTTTTGACTCACCCTCGGATGTTTAATACAGGCAAGCTAACACCGAAGAATATAAAATTCTAGAAATATCCTTAAAATGGATCTTGAATGAAAAAATTATCTTTCGTTCTCTCTCTCTCTCGCCCAAAACTTAAGCCTTTGCGTGTTCTTTTTTTTTATTTCTCCTGTCCCATTCGAAAACTCCTTTGAGTGTGTTCTTATTCGAGCCTGCTGCACACGACTCCATCATCTAAGATTAGAAACACTGAAATTAGAAACAAATGCTCGTCACGATGAGGAAGCCGAGCCGCACTCCTCTGACTGGGGATAAACAAAAACACAGAGGACTCACTGGGGCGTTAGGATTTAATCAGAAGATCACATAGTGACACATAATGCGATTGAGATATAAGCCAGTGGAGAGTCGAGGATGGGAGATACTGTATGTGATCAGGTGTGGATGAATTGGTTAAGACACGAGCAGCGGTGTTTTGTACTAAGTAAAGACGAGAGAGAGAGAGAGAGGGGACTGATTAACACCAACGTAAAGTGCATTGCAGAAATCCAACCTGGAACTGATAAAAGCATGTAGCCCCTTTTCAAGGTCGCTGCGTGATAGAACAGACTTCACTTTAGCCAGCAGGAAAAGTTGGAAAAAGCTCGCTTTTAATACAGAATTAATCCGTTTATCGAATTTCACGCTACTGCCAAATATAACTCCCAGATTTCTAACTATGTAAGTCCCTGAGGTCTGAGTTTAAACTTCCTTGCATGGTTGTGGTTTGATGGTTTTGAAATAGTATGAATAGTATGTAGGGTGCATTGCTCCCTTCTTAGCTTTACGGGCATGTAAATTTGTATATCAACTGCATACCAGTGAAAAGAAAGATTATTCTGCCTAAATATTGACCCCAAAGGGGGCAGATACAGCGAAAAGAGGAGAGGGCCGAGAATAGATCCCTGTGGCACCCCACGGGAGAGAGAGAGAGGCACAGGAATAGAAGAAATCGCCAATCATGACTGTAAAAACTGTGATATTTCATTATTAAATGTAACGTGCTGTATTTAAACATATTTATACCGAAATTTCTTCATCAATAATAAACAAGTATTTCAATTACTGACGAACTCTATACACATTCCTGACGGGATTTAGATTTTTATATGTGATTATTTGTGCAGCACTAGAACTTGCCAAATCCTATAAGCAGTATCTTGAAACCGAAACAGACCACGTGTAGTAGAACACAAACCCACACACACTCTACATCTACGTGGTTGGCTCTCACCTCCACCCTCTCGCTTACCGCCCACTCGAGAGGACCAGAGTAAACTCAGTCACTGAAGAGCCCTTCACTAACATGTTCACACACTTCTCTCCACACCAGGAGCGTCACACAAACCAACAAGTTACAGAAGTGAGGAAGCTTTTTCCACCAAACCCACTCGTTTTCAGGAAAATAAAATACATTTTTCTTCAGCAATATTGCACAACTCTTAGTTTTCAGTAAGAGCAGATTTATCTTTTTTTGTTCTTTGTATGGTCTAACTGTGATGTGTTTAATATTTATTTCACTGTCTTTTGCTATATATGGACGGAGCTAGATTGCACTCACTGATTTTAATCATTATTATTTATTTTTATATTATACATAGTATACAGAAAATGTGTGTGGGCCAAAGAAGCTACTTCTGAAGTTTATACAACATGGAAGTGACAGATCTTGCTTCCCTAAAAATTTCAAGTTCAGCGGTTTTGGAGAGATGATTTTATGTGTCCCCACAATGGCCATTTTTCAGCGTTATACTGTCTCGGTTCAAATTATAATCATTTAAAAAGCAAATTATTCATATTTCTTTTTAAGTATTGATACTAAATTTGGTTTAAGCTTCCAGAAGCATATGACCTGTAAAAATTGTTGTTTAAATATATTTTTGGTAAAAAAGCTTAAAAAGCAAAAAAAAAATCTGTAGTGTCCGTAACCATGTCAAAGTCATGCTGCGATATCTTAACAATTTAGCGTTTTATAATAGTACACTTTTTCAGGTTTACGTCTTTTCATGTAAAATCTAAATTGGCCAAGTTTAATCTGGATGACAGTTAAAACCGTTGAAAGATTTGAATTCAAAAAAGTTACGGACACTACGAACATAAAAGGGCATGAACCTGTATTTAGCAAAATGTGTTCTTTTTATTTGATAAAAATATAAATGTGTATGAATGAATATTTAAAAAATAACGAAGCATGGAAACGTTACATTTGTACCTGTGATGTGCCATTTCTTTAACATCTGAAATGAAACAACGGCATCTAGTGGTAGACAGGTGACACAACAGGGCTCCCACATTCCCCCCGCTCTGAAAGTTCCCCGATATTAAACTCTGCTTTACTCATTCAGTACTACTGAATTCTTTTGCTTGGCACACCGGACATCACTGGAAAAAAAAAAAAGACTTCCAGAGAGCAGCAGCGTTGTGTTGTGCTGTTGCAGGGTGACGTAGTCAAGGATATGAACTCTCCGTATCAGCTGCCTGCTCGTGACTGGATCACCCAAAATAGACATTTAGAAAAAGCCTGAACACAACCTCGTTCACATAAACTGGACCACTGAGATAACGAACTGCAAACCCGGACCACAGAACTGAAGCAGAGTCCACCGCCGATTTACAAACGCGGACTGTTGGAAGGAGTCTCCAGTGTCAGTGCTTTGTCAGGTCATGTGACTTTAACGTGACTTCATGTTCGGAGACCAAGTTCTTGACTCTAACACACACTCGCACACACACACACACCATCCTTGTTCTAACTTACCAAAGGTGACGGTCTTCTCACGGTGGTAGTAACCTTCTGCATCCTTCTTCTTCAGCATGGAGCAGAGATCCATGGTGCGAACGTTCTCCTCGCCAAACTCTCGCTGCTCAAACGCTGTGAACAGGCTGAGGTCCAGCTTTTTGACTCCCTAAGACACACACGTAATTGGGATGAGCTGTGACTGACCACACACACACACAGGAACATGATGTCCAGCAATCTGTTGGGGCTGATAACCTCAGCAGGATGTGTGTGTCTGTGGGATGGTGGGAAGATTAAGGAGGTTGCTCCTATCTGACACTTCCTGATGGTAAAGTCTCAAACACAAACACACACAGTACTAAGGATCAGAAAATAGGAAATAGGCAAGAATGTGTCATATTGAAAAATGGCTAAGCTACAAAAAAAGGAGCTCGGTGCCAAAACAAGCCCATAACTCCACGAAAGCGGGTGCTGCTGGCGGAGCCGGATGGTGAGACGTGACTGGGAGGGAACAGACATGACACGAAGGAGATATTTCTCATATTCTTTGAAATACTCTTTCCCCTTCAAGGTCATCACAGTGCAGCTACGTATACACACTGACGTATACCGAACATCGCTGCCTATGGAGAGCTTTAAGAGCACTTCACTGAGCGAGGTGATGGAAGGAGGCGGCGAGTTCCGGATTAAAATCTAGTTACAAACCACTCAGTCACGAAGAATGCGATTAAGTCCGTATGTGATGTTTTTTTTTTTTAATCTATGAGTCAGGACAGACCTAGATCATAACATTTTATCGCTTAACATTACTTTATGTTCCTTAGAGCTTTACCTCCATCTTTTCACGCTAAGAGAGAGTCTGGGCCCGTGAGCGCTGGCGTAGGATGCACTGTGATGTGCTGCTACCTGTTGTTCCCCTTTTCATATGCTTTTCATCATGGGAGGTTTTAGAACACTGAGAACCGTGTTCTGCATTACAGAACCTGAATATCCTGAAGCTTTCCATTCTGATCAAGGAATTCTAGAACACTAAGAACTTTAACATTCTCGAACTAGAGTAGGTCTAGGATTTCTCCTGAGCTTTTATCCTGGGAGGAGACTATAGGATGCTGGAAGCTTCAACGTTCTTCAACTTCTTATTTACTCTTTTCAAAGCAACCAGAATTCAAAATTCAATCTACATTCAAGATGATGGCTTCCAGGCCCTCAGTGTGAGTATCCCAGTCCCAGGAAGTTCCCAGTCTGATTGTGGGATTCCAGTTTGGGTTTAAAAAAATACATTCTTGAACGTCAGCCATTCTAGAACGTTTCACGCCCTATCTCTTGCCTTCATCTAAAGAGTATTGAGCATGGCAGAACTCAAATATTCTAGAACTTTCCAATCTGATCGAGAAACTTCTCATTCTGGGATATCCCACATTTAACGTCCTAGAACTCTTGGAATTTCACTGGTCTAGAACTCATAGGATTCAATCCGATGAGGCTCTGGGACATTTGGAGCATTGGCATTGAAGAATTTGAGTAATCTAGAACCATTATTTCAGGGTCTAGGTTCTGAATCAATCTAGAATCTCTATGGAACTTTCACACTCTGGAGTAATTCTCGAACATTTCAAGGCCTATTTCATAGACTTTCATCTGTGAGGGTCTAGAACACTGGGAGCTTCATCCTTCTTGAACTTCATTATTTAATCATTTCAAAGCATCCAGAAAACTCTACATTCACAATCATTGAACTCCAGGCGTACTAGAACCTCTCTGCGTTATGTCAGGCTTTTGTCTCAACAGCATATGGCGTTGCAGAACTAAAATACTCTGGAACTTTCCAGTCTAATAAGGGAACTGCTCATTCTGGGACATCCTAGCCTGCTACGACTTTAACAATCTAGAACTATGGGAACTCTAGAACAAGTAATGTTAAAACATTTTAGTGTAACTATGGGCTTTCATTCTGGGAGGCTCTAGGACACTGGGAATATCAACATTCTTGACCTTCAGTGTTCTGGATCTTCTATAACTAAACATTGCAAAATACACAGGACCTCGACATTTTAGAATAAGTGTCCCAGACCTTCAGTGTTCTCATTTTGAAAGGGTCTACAACATTCAAGGAATTTTCCGGCTTGTTTGTTGGATTCAAATTTGTTTTGTTTTACAAAATTCTCGGTCTCTCAACCTCTCTCTCAGGTCTGGGAGGCTCTGGGACATTGGGAGCATTGTCATTGTAGAAGTTGAGTAATATAGAATCATTATTTTAGGGCTCAAGCTTGATTGTAGGATTCCATTTTAGGATTCATTCTAGGACCTCTCTGAATCTACCTAGAACCTCTCTGGAACTCACAAACTGTGACGTAAGTCTCGAACATTTCAGGGCCCATTTCATGGACTTTCATTTGTGAGGCACTAGGACACTGGGACACTGGGAGCTGCAACATTTATTCGAGTATTCTAGAATCATCATTCTAGGCCTTCAATTTCCCAGTCTCACTGTGTAATTCTGTTTTTTAGGTTTCACAAAACTCTATACCTCTGGTCATTCTACTGTAGATCCTCCCAACTCTGAAGAACCCAGACAGATCAAGGGCTTTTAGGGTGATCTCCCACTTCCACACATTCTGGGACTGGAGTCATTCCAGAACCTTTTTCTCTGATAATAGGCAAGAACTTCTAGAACAACTGGCAATTAAGGCTCAGAGCTCTATTCTTTCCATGTGTTATAAACAAACATCTCATTATGAAAGAAATTAGCTTTTTCAATCGATGATTAAACTCATTTGTAAATTAGTTTATTACACGGAGCTGCTGCTGTACATGAGCTGTTACTATAGAAATCATAATGTATTAGAACATAAACCTGTTCTCCTCTCAAGACAGCTGTTATGGAAACTTAATCAATACCTTCTAACCAATCAGAATTCAGAAATAATGATAAAGGGTTGCTCAATACAGTAATTTGATAATTTGATTATTATTATTATTATCATTATTTTACAAGGTCACCAAATGATCTAAAAGTCAATCCGCAACACCTCCAAACCTGATTAGAGGCACCGTGGTCAAGTTCCAGCAGAGAATCAAATTAAGGCAAAGTGTAAAGTGCAATAAAACAAATCGAAAGCAGAAATAAAACAATTTTGCTCCATTTAGAAAACGGGTAGCACGTTGAATCACGCATTCCAACAGTTTTACCTTGACGTTAAAATCCGGGTTTCTCCCCCTGCCCCGAACAAACCCTCTTTGTTGTTCCCTGTTCCTTTCCTTCAGGGTAGCGACAGGGTTCTGAGGATCGGTTCTCACCTGGCGCCGGAGCTTGGGTGCTCGTGACAGCTTGATGAAGGTCAGGTGAGGTTTGAAAGCTTTCTGGTCTCCGGTCGGGATCCCTTTCTCCTCGAACGCTCTTCTGACTGAGTCTGGAACAACAACAGAGAGAGAGAGAGAGAGAGAGGGAGAGAGAGAGAGGGAGAGAGAGAGAGATTCAGCTATCAGAGTGTCCAAGGCTATTTACAGATCAGGAGGGACAGCTTTAAGATTGAAGCCCCTCCAATGCTTAATGTAAGACAAGGAGAGAATCAATACTAAGAGAGAGAGAGACAGAGAGAGGGAGAGCGAGAGAGACAGAGAGAGACAGAAAAGGAGGAACGCGGAGAGATATTGACCAGGAATAAAAAAAAATAATAATAAAAACTGAGGGATGCTGTTAAGAGGGCAGATTCCAGCCCACCCCCGCCCCAGCAATAGGTGATACATGATACACGACTCAAACTAAAGGTGACGTTATTGGAGAAATGGATTCTGATTGGTCCGAAGGTGTCCCGCGTCACTCGAGGAAGGGGTAGATGTTTGGATCGCTGCCCCTGAGAACCTGGTGTACCTGGTAGGTACGGAATGGAAACAGGTCCTCCCCAGGTCCATTTCTGACCACTTCCTATGAAGTGAAGTCCGAACAGCGTCCTCAGAAGATCCCAGTACCAGAAGCTATTCTCTTCAACCAGCCTTGTAGGAAACGGCGTAATACAATTGACATCGCAACTGTTGGCAGATTGAGGTGGAGCAAAAGGGCATGCTCATGCCACAACATCAAGTTTCTGCTGTTATCAATCATCAAAGTTGAATATTCTCCTTACAAAGTTGTTTCTTCATAACATGGACAGCAATGTCTCACTAACATTAGGAGAGATAAAGGACGGAGAACTCACCTGCAATGTGCGTGAGGGTAATGAGGTGCTCTCCCTCTTCGATCTGGACGAAGGCTACTTCCTGTCTGAAGTGGCCAATGCCGCGGAACGGCAGCACAAGGCTCCGCCCACCCATCAGGGACGTCAACATCGGCTCCATCTCTTCTACTGCTAATGCGGCTCTGAATGAAACACACACACACACACCTAGCTGTTATTCCCCCTGGGAGGTGCACTGACGCAGGTGTGAAATCACACAGAAATGTCTTGCACACTCCATCATAAAAGCCCACGCACACACACACACACACACACACACAAAAACATAATCTAGATGTTTTCCCCAGGAATGTTGCTGTGACGCACACGTGTGATATCACATACTTTAATATGCAATAATGTACTCTCTTATAACACACACACACACACACACACACAAATCCCTTGACCGCTCAATCCAAGCATAATCTGAACCCACCGAAGCGGAAGATTACTCTTACATAACTGCACACACTCCACATCCTGTGGAGAAAAAACTAGAACACGTCGGATGAATCGGAGGTCAGAATCACTCACGATTCGATCGCGATATGGCTGTGTGTAAAATAATCTCATTCACATCCAACACATCCATACACACTACCTGACGATAGGAAGACGTGTGGGACGTACTCGAGAGAGAAAATCCCCATCCACCCCATCCGTCTCCGGTACGGTGCACGCTGGACATATATAAAGGGAAACACTATGACACGCTACGTACCGCGGCATCATTGTAGCGGTAGTACAGTACTGTAGGATGTGATGAACTTCTAATGATACTTTGGGATCACGATTACAGGACTGCAGTGCTATTATTGTAAAATGACTCATTACTGGCTCAGTCTTCATTACCGTACAACAGCTAAATTAAACTTAAACTGCCAATAAATCGTGACCTGTTTGCATATTTGGATTCTGTAGCATAAACACAATTTGTGCAGTGTTACAATAGTTACAGTTTTGCTTTGTTTTTAAAGCAAACGTATTTTTGAGTTTGAGAGACTGCATTCGAAACAAACTATGCAGTATAACAAAATATGCAAAGTATGTAACTGCAACAACATAACATTTTAACACAAAGTGGTTATACTGTGAATATGGATTGTTCTTTTTTTTTTACATGTACAATATTATTTAATTGTTTTATATATTTGTTATATCTAAGAAAAAAGTTGTGTCCCCCAAATTAATGTTTGCGGTGTTACAAAAGGGGGAAGATCTATTCAGACTACTTCCTGTGTGTAAAGGTCATTGCAGGTGCTGATTGATCTGAGGGGTGCATGGTGAGTTCATCCTTTTATTCTTATTTTATTAATAAGTCTTTACAAATAAATCTTTTTGAATGACTATAAAGGCACCACAGACCATAATTTATTATCCAATTTAAAAAAAAAAAAAAGGAAACTTTTCTCTTTTGGCAGAAACACGGGCCAAGTTAAACAATTAAACATTTCTGTTAAAAACTGAAATTTAAATGATCAATAAAACTGAATTGTTAAATTTATTTATTTATTTATTTATTTAATAATTATTTCCCAAAGTTGTTCACCCCTGCGTATTTAAGAGATCAAACCAAAATTTTACTTCAAATATACAATAACACCATAGACATACTGTCACCAGTGTTTGATTAAAATTATACAAAAATCTAAATGGTCTTAAGGTTCTATTTTAATGGACATACTGTAGCATATTAAAGTAATTTTAAACATAGTAATTTTATTAAAAAAAAATTTTTAAAAACACTTGAATTTGACTAATTCTGCGTATAATTTGCCACCCTAGTGAAAGACTCTACTGCAATAGTATGTTGGGCCTTACAGCCATATGACTTTAATATGACTTTAGTTCAGTTTCATCTTGACAATAGTTTAGTGAATATATAGCGCTATTTTGGGTGTAACACGAGAATTGCATTAATGTATTTGTTTTTTTTTATTGCAGAGTTACTTTGCGGTTACTGCAATGCTTACTTGGCATAACTACAATTTTACATTCACGGTACTTCAGTAT
Source organism: Leiocassis micropogon (assembly GCA_028565275.1). Lineage (NCBI taxonomy): Eukaryota > Metazoa > Chordata > Actinopteri > Siluriformes > Bagridae > Leiocassis > Leiocassis micropogon. The sequence continues at coordinate 3,097 of JAOVVA010211917.1, read as the reverse complement.
TACTTTGGCGTTACTGTACTTCAATGTACTGTATATTAGAGATGGGGAAAATAATAGATTCAGTTACATATTAAATCAAATTCTAGCTTATATATGTTTGTTTTTTCGAGGCAGGACAGCATTCTGGTAGGTTTGTTTAGAACTGTAACTAAAGTCTTAAAAACTATAAAATCAGAGTATTTATAAAAGTGTGATACTAACAAAATCACAATGCAAATACAAAATACAATCGGCACCTAGGAATCGTGATAATATCGTGTTGGGTGATTCCTTGGTGATTCCCATCCCTAATGTATATGTTGACTTAATTGTACCGTTACATTGAAATTATTGCCATGTGACTTTGGCAATATTATGTTTTTGTTACTGCAATGTCATTTTGGTGTCACTGCAAGATTGCGTTGGCATTACAGGTAGTCCCCAACTTACCAACATTCGAGTTAGTTAAAACAAGTAGTTCACGTTTTGTACAAAAAATACACACTGCAGTGCACCAGATACCGATATTTACAATTATAGACAATATTTTCAGTGTGTAAGTGAATGTATAAAATGCCCAAAGTCCGGTATACTGTATGTGTGTGTGTGTGTGGGAGAAATGAGTCGGCCTCACTGGTTGTTTTAATGAATCGGTCCGGGAGCACAAGGATAGAAAATGTCTGTCCTGTAAAACTGTCCTGATGGTGAATAATACTAATTTCAGAAAATCCTCAACAAGACAGAATTCACAGTCTAATAAAGTGGAAAACAGTTCTGAGACCAAAAAATGCGTCAGAGACAACACTGTTACATTTGACACGTGTGAGATTCAGTTCCCTAGGTGCAGTTATGTTTTTTGGCCACATGATGGCAGAGTGGGGAAAGGGGACAGATTTAGTCAAGTGGATTGGTATTTTCATGAGGTACATCCATGTCTAGGGTGTATAAGACTCACTCTGTCGGACTTAAGAACAAATCGGACTTACGAACGTGCTCGCAGAATGGAACCTGTATATAATTTGGGGACTTCCTGTACTTCGATGTATATGTTTACTTAACTGCACCGTCACATTGGTAGTACTGCGATGTCGCTTGGACATGACTGCAAAATCAAAAAAAAAAAACCTGTTACTGTAGTGTCACTTATGTTACTGGTGTTACTGCAATCTTGGCCTTAATTTAGTGAACAAGTGTAGCAACATTTTGGGTGCAACACCAGATAAACACCTGCATAGTTGCACTGTTGACAATAGGAAGCTGAGCTGAAGGTGTTTGTGATGTCCTCGTCATGCACGAAGGCAATTATTATGCTATAAATAGTAGCACTTAGATTGAAAAAGCAAACAGAAAAACATGTTTACACCTAATTGAGCTTCTGCTTTCATCATTATGTGTATAAAATACACTTAAACCCAAATACAGACAGAATGGCCTAATTCTTTACTTATTTTATAAATATTTAACGGAAGTGAAACATTTTTAAGTATATATATGCACGCTAGACAACTACAGGCATGTGTGAGGTGTACTATACATACGTGTCGATCTGCTCCTGTGTGGACAGGTGTGTGACGAGCAGTGTGATGTGGAGCGTGCCCACAGGAACCAGAGCTCTGGAGAGACGCGAGTCCTTCTGCGACACCTCAGCCTGGACCTCCTCCACCCCCTGCTTTATCTACACACACGTTCAGAAAACCACAAGTGCTCAGTCAGGACGTGGTAGTGTAATGGTTTCAGCTGTACGAGCTGTTTGTGTGGCTATATGTGAGCTGAACCTTTGGGTTGGTGATCGGGATCGACACAAAGTAATTAGGCCGAGGGCTATCTTTTTTCTTCTTTTTCTCTTTCTCTTCATCTTCCTCATTTTCCGCACATCCCCTGCCCTTCCGCTTCCGCTTCGCCTTCCCCTTCGCCTCGGGGTCAGAGACTATAATGGAAATTAAAATAGCAGATTTATACCTTTTAAGAAATGTGGGCAATGCATTATTATTATTAATAATAATAATAATAATAATAATAATAATAATAATATGTGTCTACTATTTTGTTTTCATAATCACACCTTAAAAAACTCCATTCGTAATCCCAAGACAAAACAAAAATGCAATAGGTGTGAACCTATTATAAGGAGACGTCTAGGTTTGAATTTTTAATACATTTTTTTTTTTTTTTTTTTGCTAAAACAACATAACACGACGTATATTGATTAAACCAGGACGGGCGACTTACAGCCGAGTTCGTTCCAGACCTCGGTGCTGCTGAAAGGAAGTTCAGCCAGGAGCTTCGCCGCACATTCGACTTCCTTCACTTTCTTCTTACGTCCCCATGGTGTCCTGGGCTTCCTCTTCACCTTCGTCACCTTTTTCATCACTGTAAACCACAAAGATAAAACAGCTGGTCATTTCCTAAACCTGAATTTGATTTTGTACTGATTTTTGTAAACCCCACCCCCGCTTTCTTCATATTTTGCTTTCAAACAGCTATACCTATTTACTCTTTACATTAAAATACAGTATTTTAATGTAGTCTTGGAGAGTACGTCATGAAGCCTGTGTTCTGTTTGTTAAGCCACACTGTGACCTGTGAATCTTTCAAGCATTAAAAAAACATTTAACGTAATGCATGCCGGCGATTAGTTTACTGCTGATGTTTAATGTTGAGTGGTTGGAACAGACGAGAGGGGAAATGAGGACGCTGCTTAGCAACATACAAAAACCAACTTTTAAATTGTGTCTTTTGGTACTTTGCAGCCTGTCATAGTAAAACATTTAATTCAATTTCTTTAATTTATTCTACATCATATCATTTCAGTTTATATGAAGAAACGAATGGGGTCAAGACGTACTGTATATACAGTACAGTATAAATAAAGTGAAAACTACAATCTCAGCTTTCCTTGGTGATCTGTAAAACCTTTGCATGGGATTTCATGGTGATATTGTACGACATGTTAATCGCTAATCAACAACATGGGGATATTATCATTACTATGCGCAGTGGTAAAGCGCTCGCCCTATCATCCGGAGATCGCTGGTTCGAAGCCCGGGTGGTGCTGTAACCTCTCACAGCCGGAGGCCTAGAGAGAGCTGATTGGCCGAGCTCTCTCAGGGGGGAGGGA
>JAOVVA010211653.1:9450-24921 GCA_028565275.1 Leiocassis micropogon | reverse complement strand
AAATGTGTTTGATGATCAGAAACATTTTGTGTGACAAACATGCAAAAGAATAAGAAATCAGGAAGGGGGCAAATAGTCTTTCACACCACTGTATATATAAATATGTTTAATTTTCTGTCACTTAAAATATCATCACAACTGCCGATGTGCGACCCCCATCGGCACGCAATGTATTAAACTTTTCGAGCCCCGAGCTCCGTTCCATTCCGAAGTGTACTTCACAGGGTGCTCCCTACTCCCTACTCCATTTACAGTGAATGTGGGTGAAGGGAACTTCCCTCGACAAAACTTCGCCATTCGGAACACCCTCTGTATTATTGATAATTAGTGTGATTGAAGTGATTAAAGATATATATATTTATATATATTTATATACCAAGATATATTTATTTTTTACAGATTACTAGCCTCTATAATATTAAATATTTCTTAATTTAATTAAAGTTTAAATTATTGTGTCATATTAATATGATGTCGTCGTCGATAATGATGATAATAAAACATATTAATCTTTCGCTCCAGTATAAGCGATAAAAGGATGACGGCAGACGGCATTTTTGTTTTGCTGCAAGTGGATAATTTAAGTTCGGCTTTTTATTTCATAGATACGAAGAGGACTCAAATAGACATCGAGTATTTTATTTCAAAGTAACCTTTAACCCAGCGCCTTCTATTTCAGAGTTCAAAAATGTTTTTGTTGCGTGCAGAAATAAGATTCCGATTTTTCTCTGCAGCAGTTCATTGGTTTCATAAATGCAACACGTCAACACATGATTTCACAAATCAACATATGACTTCATAAATTCAACACATGCTATGTTTTTTTATACATAGCATAAAGGTAAAATACGATATCCTCATTTTAGATGTCAAAAGGGCTCCCGGTGTTTTCTTTTCTGTGGGAAACGGGTCAAAATGGCTCTTTGAGTGTTTAAGGTTGCCGACCCCCGTCCTAGACCCTATTTATGCACTCAGCTGTCTATTAACGTCTTGGAACAATCTGGAAATTTCTTCTTGCTGTTCTTTGCTGTCTGCACGCACTACGCCCAACTCAACACTCAACCACTACACCCTATAATTAAACACAAAAAAAATCATTTTTACACAACACACTCAATCTGGCAACCCTGGACCATGAAACATGCAAATATTTACCCAGTCTGTGTCCATGATAATTTGTGCCTCCAATCTTTCACGTATAGTGATTAAACATTTACAGTCGCTTGTGCTGGATCAGCACTTTTGATGATGATGGTTAATATGAAAGCAAAGAAATTTTAACTTTTTTAAACAGTATTCAAAGGCTCATTCAGAGTCAGGTGTTGATTTGGATCAAAGATTACAGACACAAGAGCAATATTATAATATCAAATTGAGATTATATTTGCCACAAACATGGTCATACCCAGTATGATATGCAGTGACATGCTTGTACGACCACCCAAGACCTAAAATTTAAAAAAGAAAAATAGAGTATTCAAATAAAGAATATAAAATATGAAATAAAAATATAATAAAAATGTTACAAATATAGAAATTTTAGAAGACTTTTAGCTGTAAAATTTACAATTTGCACTAAATTATAAATAGAATTGAAATGGAATTGAAACCCAAAAACTAATGTCCGGTCACAAGCAGAACAATGTGCAAAGTTCCAGCAGTGCAAAATGTAGACTATGTGCATTAATGTGCAACGTGATGAGAATCGCAGATCATCAGATATACATTTTCAATGAATTATTATTAATGATTCCTCTGTGTCTTACAATGAATTAAAATTATAATGTGACTGTAAGTTAATAAACAGAACTGTGATGCTGGAAACATTTAGCTGACAGCTTTCTTTCTCGCACGCCATCCTGCCCCGTCTTGTCCTCCCAGCCTCCCTTCTCTTTCTCTGCACGCCACGACTCCAGCTGAGCAGCTATATTAAGCCTGAGCGAGCTGTGACGTCAGCTACAATCTGACCCAATACTGCCATTCCTTCCTCCAGCACTTTCCTTCCCTCCAAGCAGCTGCAGTAACAGATCTCGCCATCCTCGTCCTCTTTATAACACCACTGACGCTTACGATCTTTCACCTTTCCAGGCTGTCCATACCCAGAGGAGTGCGGAGCATTTGGCAGAATTATTTCAAGACTATTTCAGATCTACCAAAGTGCTCAATGTCTGCTTCCTCGAAATAATGAAAGGCTGGTTTAAAAGTACAGAAGAGCCAGGACGGCCTTGAGAGAGTGAGACTGATCATTCTTAAGTGGCCTTGGGTTTGTTCTGAAGTTTCATAACCAGAGCTATAAATAATACTAGAACATTTTAGGATTAAGCATATAGGATTAAGCTCCTATAATAATAATAATAATAAAAATAATAATAATTAAACCCTCAAGAAACATCCATATACCCCAATCGGACATGACATTAAAACCATTAACAAGGCATGGACTCGACAAGACCTCTAAGAGTGTGTTATGTTTCCTGACACTAAGACATTAGCAGCAGATCCTTTAAGTGTTGTTTAAGTTGCAGGGTGGGGTCTCCATGGATCAGACTTGTTTGTCCGGCACATGGATTCTCGATAAGACTGAGATGTGTGGTATTTAAGGCCAGATCAAAACCATTAAACTCTTTCAATGATGTTGATCTGGCCTCCAAAGTTAAAGAATTTCCGCCAGGATTAATAAAATTTCATCCCATCTTGCCTGCTAAACTTCATACACAGCTATCTGTGATGCACTCGGTGTTCTGACACGTTTCAATTGTCGCCAGCATTAACTTGCTTTAGTGAACTGTGCTTTTCTGTGCTACTGTGCTACATTTGCTTTTCTGTTGGAATGGACCAGACAGGATAGACATGAAGAATAAAAAAAAAGGACATTATGGTATAAGTCATAAAGCTAAAAAGTTTGTTGGATCATTTCAGTTGAAGAGTAAATTTCTGAAGAGAAGCTAAGCGTTTGTGTGTGGCATTTTTTTCAGAGTTTACACACTGCAAAAATAATCAATATGGAAGAGCGAGGTGTTAAATCTGTTCTTTTATTGTTTAGACACAAACACAAAAATGCCAATAGTAACCATTGAGTAGAGAGTTGTTTAGCTTACATTTCCTCTTCGTTTCGCTTGGCAGCACTTGACAGACACGGTGCCAACACTGATCATTTGCAGGATATGGAAAGCCAAAACTGGCACAATATAGCTGCTCTGAAGAGTTCGCTTGAAATCCAGCACTGATGCCAGAAACTGCGCAAAAGACACCACTTATGAGAAAAGAAGCAAGTGTCAAAAAAACACAACTCACGCTTTGATATCTGACCTGGGTAACATTACACAGTGCAAAAAAATCTTAGCAAGTGAAACATTCTTGAATCTAGCCAAACGTATTTATAATTTTCTAAAAGAAGTTTACAACAAGATTATTAAGCTTATTTTTAATCAAAATGTTTCTAAAATTGTAAGGGAAAACTTCTTGTTCTATTGGCAGAGAATTTTCCTAGCAAGGAACAATTAGCTATATATATATTTTTTTTTTTGGTAAAATTTCATTAGAAATTAGCTTATTAATCTTGTATTTGGTTTGTTGTAATCAAATTTTAAGAAAGTGTAGATGTCAAAACCCTTAAAGTTTTAAAAGTGTATTAAACAACTATACTTGCAAAGTGTATTTTGTTTTTGTTTTGTTTTTTTTTGCTTACGATTCAATTCTTAGACAATTAACCTCAAAATCTCAGAACTGAACAGAACAAACAGAAAGGCAAAACAACATAAGTTTCAAGGAATAAAAAACATCCCTGAATTGGAGTGTGTTGTACAAAACATCATGAATGGATGCATAAATTAGGCTCCCACCTTATTTCCATGTCATGTGCATACACCCCACTTTACCCTCAATGTCCGACTCATTTACATGAAACACGCCTTAACGCGATTCACATTCATAAGCACACAACACTTACTGCATGCCCCCTGAGAGAAATTATTAAAAACGCCTTCGGATTCGATCGATGAGAGTACATATAACGACATATAACGACAGCGAGTTGCGGCACGCGCAGAGTCTTTTAACCACTGACAGCGTTTTCATGCTGTCTTTTAATAGACTTGTAAGTGGCGCAGCGATGCTGCTGTCAATCCGTTACTTTAAGTGACACTAAAATCAAAACTGACCCTTTACACAAAAATCCACAATGTCTGGTTACTTGTGTTACACATGACGAGCATTCCAGTCCTGTTTTTTTTTTTTCAATAACGACAAGGGTAGAAGATTTTAATTCATAATTATTCTGAGGAAGAAAATCCACTTTAAATGGCTAATCCCTTTACGGAGTCAAAGAATCATTGGAATTCAGCGACCCACCATGGAGGACATTTACAAGAAGCGCTGCCTGCAAATGGGAAGAGGAATTATCAAACATCCCCTCACCTCCCAATCATGGACTATTCATCCTTCTCTCATCCGACAGGTGCTACAGCCCTCTGAACATCTCATCATCTCAATGTTAACTAATACTCTAACGTCTAAAATCGGGTATATTGTATGTGTGTGTGTCTGTGTGGGGCTGCAGGAGAAATGAGTTGGCCTCAGCGGTTTCAATGAATCAGTCCGAGAGCACGATGGTAGAAAATGGCTGTCCTGTAAAGCTGTCCTGATGGTGAATAATCCTAATTTCGGAAAATTCTCAACATGACAGAGTTCACAGTCCAATATAGTGGAAAACAGCTGACAAAATAATGTCCGGGATTCCCCAGCACAGAGACAACACTTAAAGGTGCAGAGACCACACTGTTCTCAACATTTGACATGCGAGATTAAGTACTCCTTAGGCGTGGTTACGGTTTTTGGGGAAAGGGGACAGAGATTTGGTTAAGTGGATTGGTATGCTTTACTTTGTATATTCGTGTCAAAGGCGTATAAGACTAACTTTGTCTGACTTAAGAACAAATATGACTTACGAATGTATACCCAGAACAAAACTCATTTGTAAATAGGGGACAACCTGTACTGTATATTACTATATACCATAGTCATATTACTTACTACACTTTCTGTACATAAGACACTTACACGTTCCACAAAAACACAACAAGTCCTTGTCAAATCAAGTTATAACTTTTATATGTTACAAGCAAAAGCAGCTCTAACAAAAGCATTAACTCTGGGTTGTGCACACTTGTGCAACCAGGTTTTTCTTCTTTAAGTTTTTCCTCATGCCGTCATTCGTTCTACTGCACACTTGTATGCAGTTTATTTACAAGCACACCACACGCAAGCCCTGACGGCTAGCCGCGAGGTGCCTTTGCCTAGTTACAGTTGCTAAGCTACGACATGTCAATCACCGTGGTTTATTGAAAGGGTAATAAAGGGTGTGGTTTAAAGCGTGCAGATCTCTTGCACGTACTAGGGAGACAAAGCAGAGTCAGATGGGACCCATAAGCCTCTGTAGGACTGGCTCAGCTGTAGAATTCATTTCATAGTCAGTCAGAGAGGCAGAACCACATCATCATTAGACAGCAGGCATTCCAGAGATCGTTTACAAAAACAAGTCAGCGGGTTCAACTAATGAGGCAGTCATGGGCTTACTGAAGAGATAGGCCTGACCTCTGAAGTGTTTTCCCTTATCAGAAGAGGAGATCTATATGATTCTTTCCCAGATCCATCACAATTCATAGCAGCAAGTCTGATCGGCTAGAATACAGAAATGCACAGAGCAGAGATAAAAGGATTAAACATGCAATAGGTGAATCTCTGGCAGGAAGTGGAAAAACCTCATCGACATAACACATTCAAAGGAAGTACAGCTCTGGAAGAAAAAAATATTAAGAGACCACTGCAGCATAATTAGTTTATGTTATGTTTTTAAGTGCATGTATTAGTGAGATGAACAGTTTTGTTTTTTCTTCATCTTCTAATCCATTATTTTCTGCTGAAAATATTTCTCCTAAATTATTAAAATATAACTATTGTTATTTAGAATGTTTTTAGAATTTTAAGGAAATGACATCATCACAACACATCAAAATAACCCAAGATCATCTGCAGTATTTGCATTGCTTTAATAACTAAAAATAAAACAAAATGCAAATACTTTTTTAAACAAATTGTGTTAATGCTTTGGCAAAATAACATTAAGAAATAAGGTGCCACTGCCTAGTGGTGGATTTCCAGCTTTCATGCGTTTTTCACATGCTCTTCACCAGTTTTTCACAGTGCTGTTGGCTAATTTTACATCAATCTTTTTGCAAAAACGCAAACCAGCACAGCTTTGCTTGATGGTTTGTGCCCATCCATCTTCCTCTTCATGACCATCCAGAAGTTTGCTGGAATAAATTTAAGTGGTCTCTTTTTTTTTTCCAGAGCTGTAGGTTTACTCTAGGGCAATAACAGATCATCAGCTGTCTACAATTCTAAGGGAAAGTATTAACAGGATTATGAGAGTCTACAGTCTCACTAAGAGAAGAATCAGGCACAAAAAAATGCTAAGAGTCATCTCATGAATGATTGACAGCCAGAATTACTGTAAAACTTCGCTTTCAAGAAGTAATAAATTGTTTCGTTTTACTGCACAGGCTTTCTGAAGAGCATTTACGCACCTCAAGCGTCATCCTGGCAGAGGCTGACTGCGCCTAAACAGCGATCAATACGTAAATGGACAAATGGGCGGAGCAAACAAGACGCATCTACTTACAGTACCTCAGATACCATAAGTTAGTTAGCTTAGTTTTGGCTTAAAACCTGAGGGTGCGCCATAACATGGATCAAACGCTCACACATTTCCCAGGACAGTCTTTGCAGTGGCAGATTTCAGGAGTTGAGAGATATTTGCTGAGAGCAATCACTACATCGTCCCCAGAGACTATGAGGATGCCTGAGTTTCAGGGTCTGGGCAACAGTCCTGCTGGAGCAAACAAACTGATCTGTTTGGCGAAACTTTAGCTCTACATGCCGAATCAGTATTCCCAAGCAACTGACACACACAACAAAAGCAAACTCGGCTTACAAAAAAAAAAAAAAAAAAAAAAAAGTCTTATCTGTTGTACTCATATTTTCTTGACGAACAATGGAGTGCTGTATTTAACACCACGGACAGCTGAAAGAAAAAGATTGATAATCCTTGCTTTTATAGAAAATAAAAAATCTGTCAAGAAGTGGAGAAAAAAGAGCTATTCTACAGAAAAAATACACAACGGTGTCCTTAGAATTCAATTGCATTAACATATAATTGTTTACAAAAATTTAAAAATGAAAGATTACTGATTATAAAACAATTATGGATGGATGGATGGACATTTTGATCAAATCAAAAATGTAATAATAGTCTTGAGGTTCCATTGTAAACCTAATGACCCTGAACCTGATAAGTGTGACATGTATTACCTTTTACACAGGAAGCAGCAGAGTCACCATTTGGTACAGTATAACCTAAAACAATGTACGTGAGCCACTACAGAGTGCCCGATAAAACCCTTTTTTTTTTTAAAATTCATACCATCTTATTTTCAGAGGTAGTTTTAATGCTGGTTCTCATTCAGACTGGAATTTGTGAAGTTAGACCTGCTACAGTGTGAGCATCTGGCTTCCCCCCATAAAAAAGTGTCTATGTAAGGTGAATAAATGTGCAACACACTATTATCCAAACCGTACCTCCACAGGGCACTGCCGTGCTCATCGTGATAAACAAAAAGCAGGCAAATCCCGATGCCGGGGTTTCGTAATCAAACGGCACTTTCATAACAGCAAGCTGTTCTTAAGCGCCGAAATGGAAAAAAGAAATCCCTTCCTGAGAGAATCTATCAACAAATCCAGCGTCTTAAGCTTCAACAATACAGTAGTTTATTAGAAATCAATTGGTCAGGTCAAGCAACAAAACAGAGACTGTATTCAAGAAACCACAGTTTAAAATATGAACAAGCATAGCTGGGGCTTTGGGACTGTTTTACAGCTGGTGGATCTCAAAGGTTGATGAGGCAAGTGATGAGACGAAAAAAACTTCTAAATCCGAAAAAATTTACATTACAAAACCACTGTTCTGCAATGATCTTAATCGAAGACGTTTACACAAAACTAAGAATATAAACGAGTGTAATATGTGCTGCATATTATAGAGAAAAAAGTTATTAGCAGCAGACTTTATACATAAATGTTAAATTTAGTAAGACACATAGAACCATGTAACATTTGTATGCTAAATGCCACCTGCTAAATTCGCAGTCACGGTGCGACCTCAGTACTACTGGAGGAGGAAGAATCCACAGGTGGAGATTTTGAAGTAAGTTTTATAATGTTACATGCATTTAAATGATGTGAGGAAGCTGACTATTTTCTGTTCCTCAACACAAAGCAACTTTCTGATCTTAAATGAACTCCATTAAAATACAGGTGTCCCATTCATGTCTTGTCATGTTGTCGGTTTCAATTGCAATGTCCTTTTTGTATATATATATATATATATATATATCGCATCGCAACAATCACTGTAGTCAAGTATCAACGAAACACAACACACATGAATCCCGTCTCTAGGCTTCGTATTTGGCATGCTGCGAGCTGGCTCACTGGCGCTGATGAGTTTTACTCTGCAGGTATCGAAATTGGTACCGAAAGACAAGACATTCCTATGCTTTATGGTACCGAAGCAGTTTGGTTGGGGAAATAAGGTATGGAAGTTTGTTTCCCAAGGCTACTGGCATCACTTGCCTTGAAGGAGCCGATGTCACGCGTCTCAGAGGAAGTATGCGATAGCTTTCACCTTGCAAACGTTATTTGCTTGCCCATGTATTATTATGAAAAACATGGGCTTGAATTTTCCATTAAAGAACAGTTATTCAAAATATTTTAAGTACGCCGTCATTCAAGGTTCTTTGAAAGAAAGAAAATTTAGATAAATCAGTGATCAATATAGTCCAAGAAAATCCAGTGCACCTGTTCTTTAAAAAAAAAAAAAACAGGGTTGAAATTACCTTGAAATGCACTTCAAACTGAAAAAAAAAAGCTATTAAAGATAAACTATTAGAAATTTCAACGTACACTTGTTGGCGTCCCTAAGTTTATTTGGTTCAACCTCTAAATCCGAATCGGTTCATCGGCATCTAAATAAATTCCACAAACCATTGAACCACTAATAAGAATCCGAGGGAACGAGGGCAGAGTCGTGAGGGTGAACATGTGCACCTGCGCAGTATTGACTAATGATGTCCGTGTTTTCAGCGAGCAGCATCAAAGAGACAAAGAACAGAAAACCCAGACCTCCATGAGAGTGCACTAAACTGTCCTGTACTGGACAGTGTAATTATGCTGGTGTCTCTGCCAAAGAAAACAGTGACATTAAAAGCCCTTTTGAGTTGTCCTGACCTTCCAGCAAACACGGGGAGTGTGTCGCAATGTTTAAACAAAACTAAATGATGCGCCTCTGTGTCTGAGCACAAAATCTCACTTACTGCAAACGTTACTCTTTTTATACAGATGTTTTTGCTTATTTTCATGAAGGGTGTTTAATAATTCTGGAGAGCACTGTATGAACTACATTATATCTACTCTGTTCTAAACTTATTAATAAAACCTTATAAAACTTGATTTACTTCCACATAATACCTCGGTGAGATTTACATTTTCTAGAATTACAATTTCTAAAGTTTCAAAAGAAAGAGTGTAAACCAAAGTGCTAAAACTTTGGACAGGCAGGACGTGTCTGCACAGGAAGTTCAGCTTTATCAGGAAGTTCCTCTCCATGTCCTCGGGGAGGTAATTACTTTAGAATGTCTTGACAAAAGCATTATCTTGATCCAGATGTCATGTGAGGTATCTCAGTGAGGTAAATATTCTCGTCAGACTCTTCATCTTTCCACTTGGCCACACACACTATTACACTGCACGTTTGTGACAGACGTCATGTGACAGTTTGCTGTGTGAGCAGGAAAATCACAGCTACATTGCCTGGCCAAAAATAGACAGACAGACAGATAGATAGATAGATAGATAGATAGATAGATAGATAAATAAATAAATAAATAAATAAATAGTCAGTCACACACACTCAATTGAGACGTGATAACCTGGTCATTCAGTACATTCAGGTTGTCAGCCGACTTCATTTTATTGCCAGATAACGTCGCCTAGAGCTGACCAACTGAAGCAACACCAGATCGTGACGCTGCCTCCAGAGGCTTGTACAGTGGTGCTTGATGGGTGCATCGCTTCATGTGCTTCACTTTCTACCCTGATGCACCCCTCACTCTGGAACATCTTATTTCCAAAGTCCTTCTTCCAAGACTAACAGCCTTTTTTGCTGATAGCCTTTTTTAGTCTCACTGTTTTTTTCTTATGGACACTCCGCTGTTTGGTTTTCTCATCACTCTGTGTGCGTATGGAAATGCTTTCACTTTCACTATTAAACATAGCTATGGTTTTACTACTGCTTTTTTTTTTTACCATGCAGCTTCACCAAGTGTTTAAGTGATCTCATCTCATGATTTTTTTTTTTGCAACCACATTTCTTCCACAAAGTTGAAAAACCACAAACCTTCAAGGTTTTGATAATGTTTTGAAGGATTCATAACCCAGTTCCAGCAATTTCAAATCTCCCTATTTTCCTTCTCTTTGTTTGCTACAGCCCAATAATTTAACCCTTTTGATATAGTGACATTTTTCTCCAGACAGTATTATAGTGCACCAGACAGCTGGCTTTTACCTAGCTTTGCAGCTACTTTGCAGGCTTTAACCAATGTGAAATGTACTTGGAAATCATTAGAAAGTTATTATAAAATAATTCTCTGTACATTTTAATAAAATATTAATATGCAAGTTGATCAGGGTGGATTTTTCTTCCCCTTAAACCTGTAGTAAGAAGTCAGAGGACCAGAAATGATCTGGGAGCTTAGCTCTAATTTCTGTACTTTGACATTGTGAAGGTCCCTATCGTGATGTGATCATATTCATTTTAATTAACGCTGATATTTTATTATACAAGCGTAACAAGTCTGAATTTTCATGTGGTGGTTTCAAATGTCCAGAGTCAAAGAAAGTGCATTTTCTTGCTTTTTCTGTACGAAATGAATCATGATTCAAACCCTGCCCAGTTCCTACAGTTCAGGCTCAACCAGATGTGAAATAAAAATTAAATAAGAGAAAAGAGAGCTCTTTAAGCTCTGTCTGCCAGGACCAAACAGTAGGTCATAAGTCAGTGAATCAGGATGCTTTCAAAGAAAAGGATGTTACAAAGAAATTTTCTGCCACAATATGTTAAAGGTCTGCTAAAAGCCGAGCACAAGCGCACCGAGAATATTGTAATACGTCACTGGTCCGCTTCGTTTCCAGGAGGAAGCTGAACAACCTCTGATAAAATGTAGATGCAGAAAGGGATGATGAAAATCAGAAGTGTATCAAAATGGCTTTTACAAACTTGAAAAGTCTATGCTGTTATCACAATACGAGCTAAAAATTATACAAGAATATTTAATGTTTAATTTATTTTTTTTATAAGGAGCCCTTCAGTATCAGTTCTTTAACATTCCAAACTTGTCCTTAGGATAAAAGATTCAATTATTTGTTACATGTACCTTAAGTGATGCATATCCCAGTTAGTAAGCAGGGGTCAAAGTGCAGGGTCAGCCAGGATAGGGTTAAGGCCCTTGCTCAAGGGCTCAACAGTGGAAGCCTAACTAAAAGTCTTCCGGTTTTTCAGCAAAATGACAACTGTTATAACAGTGATAAAGTGAGGAGAGGATCTAACTATTTGGTTCTTTAAGGAATAAAATATCACTTGAAAATTTAAAACAGTTTTTTAAATTAAAATTCAAAGTGGTACGCTAAAACGTCCCCTACGTTTCCCTAAGTATTCCTTATACTTAATTTAAAAAAAAGGGAGAAATAGGAAAAAGAGCATGAAATGTAAAGATAGGAGCTGCTTGGCTGAGGAAGCAAATTGTATGTGGGGTGTTCGAGTCAAACCGGGACTTGTGATAAAATTGCTTGCAAATGTAGGTGTAAAACCGATTGATGTTAAATGGTGCAATCGTTTTTTAGAGCCATGAACACATGGTTTGCTGAGGTTGGAATTTAGGGATTCAAGTGTCCTCGAAATTGCCACCTACAACCTTCAAACTGATCTCAAACCTACTAAACTGGAACACAGCCTGCCTCTAGGCCTTCTCAGCCACCATTGGTGCCCTACTTCTTTAATTATTGTATCTTGAACAAACATATATTGCCACAGACCTCGCAGCAAAACGGGAACAACTCAATTAAATATTGGAATTGGATGTTTGTTATTCAACATTATTTTGGTTAATTTGGTTATTAACAACCCTGCTCTAGCACAACACTCATTAGTTTTTTGTATTAATGTATTTAACTCATTAATTAGCTCATATAAAAATACTACCAGTTATACAGTAGATTTATGATTCGACTATGAAGGCAACTCTTGTGGCAGGGAGCTCCCGTCACTGCTTTTCATAAACACACTCTCTTCCTGACATCAGTACCACTGTTGACATCATCTGGTGCATATCTAGAACAACTGAAATGCATCATAAAATGTGAAAAACTGGCATTTAAAAAGGCTACAATTAAACAACAAGCAATGGTGATGGTCACAACTCGCACGCGACCTTGTCTTTCATCATATGGCTCTCTCACTCTGAGATGCAACGTTCCTCATTAAACAGCATTGAATCTGAAAGCAAGTGTCAAGTGCTCTCATTAACAGCCCTTTGTTCTTCCTCAGGTCAGAGTCTCTACACTCTACAGGGCACAGAAACAGGAGATGCTCAATCGGTCCTGCATAGGTGAACCTTCAGCACAGCCCACTTTCTCTTTTCAGTCTGTTGTTCCAGTTTTCTGATTCAGCGCTTGCCACATATGGATCGAGATCACTGCGACCACGAAGATGCTTCGACCTTACGATCTCTTTCTCTGGAGTGTCAGGCTTTAAAGCTGCTAGTTGCTAGGCTACATTCCTCAGACAGAAGTGTTAAAACGATGCTGGGACGAACTAAAAAACCTGAATCGGCTTGGTTTTCTTGGCGTGTTAGTTTATGCAAAACCCTTTTTTTTTTTTTTGGTAGCAGGACTAATGCAACTAATTTGCAGCAAAAAATGAAGCACAATCATTATCCAGAATTCAACTTCAGCACAATCAAGTTCAAGTAAGTGAGATGTACCGAACATGGCTGACAATAGCAGATCTAGCTGCGCCAACCCATTTTTACTTTTATTTTTTTGCCTTTTTACCCGCATTGAAAATAGCACAAACGATTTCACAAATCTCCCTGCAAATTCTACCTAGTGGTAGTGCTGGGCAAATTAATAGGGATGGTAATCACCAGGGATCACCCGATATACTGTATTATCGCAATACCTGGGTGCTGATTCGATTTGTATTGCGACGCTATAAGTATCACAATTTTAGAAATATCCTGTCCCATCTCAAATGCAAACGTACAAACAAAAAAAAAAAAATTAGGCCCTTGCAAAAAAGGCAGCACAGCAAAGATGCCTTCAAATATATATAATATGGCATGATATTTTATTTTTGTGGTGAAGACGTTTAAAAATCAGAAATGTTTTATACTCAATAATAAAGTCTTAAAATTAAAAGAAATCTATAACAAACTTTGTACTAAAAAACATAGAGTGCCTAAGACTTTCTGTATACAAATTAAAAAGTAATTTTTTTTTATCGATTTTGGATTCAGTGTGTTTGTGGATGCATAAAATGCCACACAAAAGAATCATGATACATCACTGAATCGATATTTTGCCCCACTCTAACAATTAATAAAATAAAATCTTAATATGGATGTGTAAAATATTAAACTGGAAAAGCTGCCATGACAGATGTACATGTGTGACTCATGTGACAACTGTTCAATCAGAAAAGCTGATCATTGGCGCCGTGTTTGTTCTAAACTTAGAGACCACATCTGCTCTTTAAACACTGATACAAACACAACAGAAGAAAGGGAAGATAGTCAGTTTGTGCCACAAAAAAAAAAATCTTTTCTGATGGCTCAGAAGAAAGGATTGTGCAAGACGAGTAAGGTGTGTACAAAACTGATATGCCAGCGTCATGCCGTGTGACACTACGTCTAAGAGGCCTAAGAAAATCACCCATGCAGTCACTTATTACTTTGCAATTGACAATGTGCCCATGTATGCTGATAGCAAAGAGGAATTTCAAAAATTGACCAGAGTTGCTTAAGTAGCTTTTAAGAGACTTCCTCACACAAACTGCAACTGAACTAGTCGCAACATGAAGCTCAAGTCTATACAGAAAATTTAATTGTGAAGATAAACTTAATTTACTTAGTTAATGTGTTAATTACATTTTTAATTCCTATATTTAAAATAACTCATTTTGTTCCCTTAACAATTTAATTACTTTAAGAAAAACACACACACATCACACACACAAAGTTGCTAAATAAATACTCTCTTAATGAGATGATTTGCACAAGAAATTGCAGGTAAAATTGTAAACACAATGTATCAAAATAATCACAGCGTGATTATTTTATTAATTTTTTTTACACTGCAGCCCAAAAACAGAAGCCATCACAGAAGCTATCACACCGTCTCATAATTTCTGTTGATATGGCCATCTCGTCAGTCTACAGTCACCAACTGCCTGGTGTTTGTTTTAAGTTTTGAAAATTCTGCTCTATCTGAGGCAAAGCTCCAGACAAACAAAAATCTTTAGAAGTCTTTGGGTACTAAAGCCAACATATTTAGGAGCCAGTTAATTTTTAAAAACCAAAAATTACAGTGGTGTTTTTCGTAACACGCTTATTTAAACTTGATCTGTGTTCACTATGGACACAACACAAAAGTACAGGAGTGCATGTGATAGGATATTTCTTCGGACTGTTCAATAATTATTGAAAGCAGCCCTCCTGTCCGATGTGTGTGAACGCTGTCGTTACTGAACGCAGCCCTGCCGTACACCTGAACTCTCATACCGGACAGCAAGAGGCAGCAGAGTCTCTCGCAGGAATAAAGATCTCTGCATTTTTTGTGGGAGGAGTCATCACTGACCAACTAGCAAATTTTTTATGAAATGTATGTGTGATATGCCAGCGTTACTATCCCATCTTCTACCAAAATTTGGAACTACATTATGAAGTGAATTTAATTTTATTACACACACTCTCTTTGACTAGTGATATACAGCTGAATGTGAATGAATCTGAATGAATCTTTTTCTGACCCAAAAGAATAACCTCCTAGCTTTCAAGATGTTATGATGCACTAAATATACAACAGCTGACATAATTTTATTACGTTTTGCCTTATTTTTGCTGCTGTCCCATTTACGTTCAGGAAAAAAAAAATTATGTTTTTACATCTATAGCCAGAAAATAAACCAGTAGCTAGACCAGGGTGTCTCATATAAAACAATTCAACATGACCGGTAAAGTCCTTGACCTGATTTTTGGTTTGACTACTCCCTTTTTTGACTACTGACTACATAGGTTTTTGATC
>JAOVVA010211276.1:0-25048 GCA_028565275.1 Leiocassis micropogon | reverse complement strand
CACACACACACACACACACACACATGCACACACACACACACACACACACACACACCTATGATACTTATTTATATTATCCAAAAATTGTATGCATCAATCGATAGCATTTGTATTTCTTTTAATAGACATTTTTAAAAGGTATATATTGTATATATTTCCAAAAACAGCTTTTCATAGCTAACATTTTACTGTTTTGCTTTTACGGCTTTGACTCTTTTCTAATCCTTCTAAATCCCAGTTTCTTTGTAAAAAAAAATTAAATAAACACACACACAAAACAAAACAACTCTATGCGGGACGTACTTATACCTACAGTTGATTTAGGTATCAGAACAAGAGAATATAGAGTTTTAAATTAAATTAAACCATTATACCATTATACTACTACTTAATTTCATTCCACAGGTCAGGTGTAGATAAGTGTAATATACAGTGTATATATATATATATATATATATATATAAATATATAAAATTTTATATATATATAAAAAAGCCCTTACCTTTACCCTTTTGACTTGGCTACTGTTGCAATCCATGTCCCCATCTGCACAGTCTAAAGCATGTGTTAGCAGGAAGCCCTGCATACACAGCAGAAATACCCACAATACTGTGTTCATTGCAACGAGACAGTGTGTTTGTGAGAGAGAATGGAACGGAAGACTGTTAGCTCGGCAGTTTTATACTCCCAGCTGTAATGGAGACCAGATGGAAGACAAGGAGGAGAGGCAATGCAAAACACACACACACACACACACACACACACACACACACACACACACACACACACACACATATACTGTACACACACACATGGCTCTGACCTCAGGTATTCCCTTACACAGCATATAGCATTAAGATGTGCCTAGAATGTCAGACATGCTTTTTATTTTATGATGTACTGGCCCAGTCAAACGTTTTGGTTAAAGTAAAACAGTGAGTACAGCTGGTATATTCATGTACTCCCCACAGAATGTAAAAGGCTGGCCGAAAGATCTGCATGGGTTTGGATGAACACTCCTCACAGCTGCACGATCTAACCACATTATAGTCACATTCCAGCCTTGTGGTGACTTTGCAGTGTTTTCTTTGAAGTTGACTGTGCTATTAGATGAGGGTGTGTAGGAAGATGAGTTCCCAAGAATGATCCAAACTGACATTGGAATGGTTCATGCCCCTGTTAGATTTGAAGTCAGGAATGAAACATGTACTCATGAGGAGTGGTCTGGGAGTTCATTTGGCCTTCCTAGCTATCACTTTGTCACATGCCATTCTCTTACATTTAGTGCTGAATGTATGTTTTATTTTTGATAAAAGATGATACAGCTGCACAAACCTTCCACCTTAGTGTCAGAGAAGTTTGAGTAATGGATACATGTCTCACATTCACTCATATTTTTTTAAATTTTACGTACAGTTCAACTATGATAAGCAACCTTGGTGTCTTATTAATTCTAAGCCCAAGGGGAATTGGTGCACACATATTGATGCTTTTAAGAAGACACCTTATCATTCTTAAGAGTGGGTTTTGCACTTGCCTAAAACCATTAATCTAAACAGGTCCACTCAGCATTTCCTACCCTGGTTTCAGACTTGTGAAGAAATGCTGACTTTATAATACTAAATGTCCACTTCACCTTTACAGAGTCTGCCGCAAGTTATAATTTTTTTATTTATGAAGGTAAAATTGATTTATGACCAAATATTGTCATTCATTTTAGCAGGATTGATGAGCCACACTAAACAAACCTTAGGCTTGAACTACTGACAGTAGAAAAGAAAGGCATTTCTTCACAGCCTTTATGTAGTGAATAAAGAAAAGAAATCTCCACATGACACAAATCCTCATCTATTTAAATTGCTGCTGTAGTTTGTTCTTGTTTGGGGTAATTTATTGTTGACCACAGTAGCAGGGTTCGCTTTGAATAACTGTACATGCTTAGAAGCTGAACTGAACTTATTGCTTGTCTTGCCTCATGCTACAGTATATGATAATTGCTCCTTGTCATTGATCTCACTCTTGATCTTTAACCTTAATAAGATTTGCAAATAAGATTATATAAAATTAATAAGAGTGTATCTCAGTTTTTAGAGCACTTTCATATGCCATAGATCATTACAATTCTTACACCCCCACCTTCAAGAATATATATAAAATAAATGGCAAGTAACTCAATAAATTGTTTAAAAGTGCAATAAATTTATTTTCTTTTTTTTCTAAATAGAGGGGTTCCATAAAAGTCAACCTTAAACTTGTCAATGTACAAAGTTGCAGATAATACTTTAAAATCCATTATTTTCTCCATCACATCAATTAGTTTATAATATATACTGTAGATTATATATAATCTATATATAATTAGGTCACCAATGAAAAAACTAACACAAAACAAACAAACAGCAAACCATGAAGTGGTAAAATAAAAAATAAAAAAGTCCATGCCAAGTTGTTTATTATAAGGTCTAAACTAAGAGCAATGTACTGTACAAATATACACAATACATATTCTGCTCATCTGTTCCAGTGTATCTGGAACAGATGAGCAGCCGGACAAACCATCCTCCTGCTCAGGAAGTGTTAGTGATGAACCATCTCGGTATATACGCCACTATTTATGTGAGGATAGTTCCATTTTATTTATGCACACATGAGTGTAAGGGTGTGTGTGCACTAAGGGAGCAAATAATTAAACACTATGGATTAGTAACTTATGTAGCACCAAACACATGAGAAAAATGTCACTTACTCATGACATCACCGAACGCAACAAGCATGGTAGTAAACACAACATAGATCTCTATGGCCTGCACCATGATGATGTAATGTATATATACACCACAAATTTATAGAACATGTGTGATTGGATGCACAATTCTTGATAGAGTTTTTGTTGGAATCACATATTCACACAATTTGCACAGCTGGGTTGGGGGAAAAGGTGTCACAGGAACATGTTGGATGTGGAAAGTCTCTGATTTTGTATGCAAAAAGAATTATTGTGGAGTACGTTTTTTTAGGGTTAATCTATGGGTAAAAATCCTATTAGTCTTATCCTTCTCTCTTTTCCTAGTCCTAGGTCTATGTATCTCTAGCATTTGACCCAGATGACCTGATCCCTGGTCTAGAAGTCCTACTTGCCAAGGCTCACCTTTTTATACTTTCCTAAATACTGTATATTCAATAACGCATTACTGTATGCTACAATAGATTAAAAATATATATATTTAAAATATATTCTGAAAAGATGGAAAACACTTGTTTTAAATATTTTTTTTTACATTTTTTCCATAAGTGGTAAGAATGTTAAGGATAAAATGCAGCTCAGATTTGTTTATGTGCCTCTCAATGGCCACCTTCTCTGGGCCAGAAAAGGAATAATGTTAATCCTTAGGAGAAGTGGCTCCACGCAGCTGGTCAAAGTTGCAATTATTTGACTGGTGGGGAGTAAGGAATGTGGTCTAGGTCTTGTTGAAAAACGTCTTTGTGGTTCAATTATTCTGTAGACAGATCAGGACATATTCCTCATGAACAAGGCTTTCAGGGAGATTGGTGGCAGCAGATCTTAGACAGACTGATAGACATAAAATACTACAGCCAAGCATTCTACCTCTGGACCAGTCCACCCACATAAGGGGTGTGTTGACAATGTCAGTTATGTCCCAAATCAGAGGAAGCTTCATGGAGCAAATTGCATGAAAACAGATATTGTCAGGATAATTCCCTGAGAGCACAAATTGAACTGGTTTGGTTCTTCAGTTAAAGGCTTTCACTTGCAAAAGTTCAGGAAGTGGCTCTATTTTAAGTCCCAGTTGGTGAACTAACTTAACGAAAATTAACTCTGTATCAGCACCTGAATCAGTGAAAACAGACAAGATGTGAGACTGCTTATTAACTTTAAACCAGGCTTGAATCAATGTATGGCAGGGGAATGATTTAGATGGAGTTTGGCAGACCAGTACCCTTACAGAGATTGATGAGCCCCCTTTTACTGGGTAGGTTGTAACAACATGGCCTGAGTTGCTGCAGTATAGTCATATGTGGCTTTGTAAGCATCTCTGCTTTTCTGCTGAAGATAACTTACTTCTGCCAAATTTAATAGGTTCAGGAAATTCAACACTGGCTGATTCATTATGAGAAATTAAATTGCATAATCTGAGACAGAACAATTCTCCAAAGTTAGCTATAAAATGTTTTACTGGTGTAGAAATGCTACACAGGTATCAGGTTCACCATCTAATTACTTAGGAGGGGTTATCCAGAGCTTATGACCAGAAGAAGATAAATGGGTAATTTGCTGCTAAGAGTCGACCAATGCTGGTTGTAGGAAGAGCTGTGGGTAATTTTGTAAATACTAGTAGATACTTGAACTAAAAAGGCCTTTAGAGCTCAATCACAGCATGAAGGAGACAATCTGGCACTGAGGGAGAAGTAACTATAGTTTAAATAGTGTATAAGAGTAGTAAAATGCAATGCAGGTGCAGTTAATTAGATAACCCATACTGGAAGAAAAGGAGAAACCAACTGTGTGGTGGTGCTCTGGACTATATCAAAATGGCAGGCGTGAGATAAAAAAAACAATCAGGAAGTGTAAAGAAATGGAATTGTGACAGAAAATGGCAATTACTTTGTTTGTTTACATGTTCACCCATCACCCAGGACAGTGGCAGTGGGAGAGCAGTCAGATTTAAATGTGCCATAATCATGAAAAATGTGTGAGCTTAAGGATCTGAAACTTTGATAAGGGTCAAATTGTAATGGCTAGACTACTGCTCAGAGTGTCTCCAAAATGACAGGTCCTGTGTGGTGTTGCCCTTCCAACAGAGTTATGATCACCCAAGCCTCCTTGGCTGTGGGAAAAGAAGTCTAGCCCATCTAGTTCAATTACACAGAAGAGCTAGACATATTGCTAAAAAATAATACTGATTGTGCTAATAATGTGTCAGGACACACAGTGCGTCACAGCTTGCTCGATATAGGGTCGCATAGCCACATACTGGTCAGAGTTCCCATGTTGATCTCTGTTTCCACTGAAAGCAATGAGTACTGTATATGAGCATAAGAACTGGGTCATGGGGGTTATGAAAGTCTCATATTTTCGTTTACATTAGGTGGATGGTTAGGCATGGGTGGATTGCTGAATTACCTTAAGAAGGAAATGTAACAAAATACTCTGTGGAAGGAAAGCAAGCTGGCAGAAATCAAGGACACCTCGACTTCCACTTGGGTCATGGACAGGTACAGTATGTTCCCTAATCGATAAGACAGTAGGTAATTAGGCCTGCCCAAGGTAAAAAGAAAAAAAAAAAAGGAGCTGAGGCGGTTACTAGGGCTTGTTAGCTATTGTCAGATGGTTGTAATTTTTTAGACATCACCAGCCTTCTAACTTACCTCAATAAAGCAGTTGCCAGATCTAGTCCAGGCTTTTTGCCAGGTAAAAGTGTATGTGTGGGTGCCCTCTGTTGCATTTTTCACTGTTCACATTTCTATCCCTTTTGTTCTACAGACTGACATAGACACAGGGGCTAATGGCCATTTTTGCTAGGTGTTGGAGAAAGAGAAGCACTTTACCCTTTGTTTGTTCAATGACTGAACAACATGAAAAATACCAATGTGCGGATCACTTATTCATTTCATCCATTAGTTTTGGGCAAAATGATGGTGACAAAATACCTTTCCTAGTGGGGGTGGAGGGATGGTAAACTGAGCTCCAGACTAGTTGCAAGCAGTTGAACTGGCAGGAAATGAGTGATAATTCCCACCTTGTCTTGTGATGATAACCAGAGGAAGAGTGAATGCCTGAAGTACCAGAGTGTACAAACCGCTCATACATACCCCTAGAGTCTCTGCACACTTTTTGCAATGTTCTATTGTTAATTTTTTGGGCATGGCTAACCTTCAGAGCACCTTCCACTGTAAAATCATTTGACCATTAGAGATTTAAGATGAACTCCTACTAAGACCTACCTCCAAGTCTTATGATACGATGTAAGAATGGCTGGACTTCTCTATCTGCCTAATTTTTTGGGTTCTGTTTCTGTCAGCACCTGCCATTGTATTTAGCTGTTTTCACACCTGGTATTAAGATCCATCTGAAGTGATCGAATGACAAAGTTGATGGCAGGACAGCCTGACTAGTAGAAGCTATTAGGAAACGATACAGTTTTTTATAATAATAATCTAAACTGATAATTCCACAAACATTTTAAAGCCTATTATACTATTGGTTAATAAACCTTTGCTTGACTTCATTTGTTTTTTTATTTTCATGCCATCCAATAATTTGACCCTTCTGACACCCTTCTGAGTTACATCTTTGCCACAACCACAGGATGTGTCTTCTGACATGTTTGTTTAAGAAATGAGGCGCTACTCACTAGGGATGGGGAATCGCCAGTCACCTCCTGATACAATATTACGATACCTAGGTGGCAATTCCATTAAAATTGCGATTCTACAAGTATTAATATTTTATAAATATCCAAATTCGATATTACATTTCTGCCTGAACTTGTTACAATTTTAAAACTTTTAATACGTTTCATGATCATCTAACTGTAGCCCATTCCTTAGAACATTAGTTTTCACATGACTTAAAAATCAAGGGCAGCATTTAAACAATACAAAAATAACTTCCAATACAAGAGTTTAGCATTTAACTGAGCAGCACATATTTCTATCTTTTGCCATAATTATTATTTCTAAATACACTTATCAAATAATTCACTCCTACTACATGGGATGAAAATGTCTTAATAGTTTAGAGTGTACCACTTGTAGGATTATGAGAAAACTGTAATGTTTTACGTCTCAAAACTCAACTTGACAGTGAGAATGTGGGTCAAATGGCTGCGAGCAGCTTCTAACACTGGCTTGTGGTCTTCTAACGCAATCGATTTTTAACTACTTTCTGCTTGCGGTGTTTAGAGACTAATGAAAGCATGTGTAATGAGTGGGTTTGAGACTAATTTGCTCGCAGAGTTTGGAGAAGTTTTTGATAATGTGACACCATAAAAATGCATTTCTGTTGCTCCACTCAGAAGCTTCGGCGCCTAGTACAGAATTGTTTATATCTGATGCTAATCTGCCGATCGCTGGTCATGGCCAATGAAACTTAAAGGCAGTCAATTCTGATCACCTGCTGATCATCCGGTTCATCTCGATCATAAGCTATATAAATAAATTATTTATATAAATAATTTTTATTTTTAATTTATTTTGTAGTTAGTATGGCGATATGTGAATTGCCACACAAAAGAATCACGATTCATAACTTAATTGATTTTTCCCCCATCTCTACTACTCACTGTATTAGGTAGGGTTAAAAAACTTGTTGCAAGCAGAACCATATTAATCACCGCAATAATTATCCATATATATAATATGGCATAAGGTATATATATTAGAAAGCAGGCCATTCAGATTTTGAGCCCATTTCTAAGTAAGACCCTGCACTCATTAAATAGCCCAGGCTATATTTTCGCCAGTATTTTTACTTCCATGGGCTGGCTGAACAGACCTGAACATTTTAAAGATCTGCCAGTTTACTCACTAAAGCCACGGCTAAAGCACCACAGTCATGTGGAAGGCTAGATGGAGGCATGGGAACTGTTTGGTTGTAGGCTGCACAAACCAGTATAAACCAGCACAAAACATTACATCAGCTGCCAAGCTCTGAGAACTAAAGAGCCGCATGGACTAAATTTAGCAAAAGCCTGCTCTTATGTTCCAACCACCTTGTGTCTGATTGCTTAACCAACCTGGGACAGCAAAATGGACTGGCCACCAAACTTTTAATAAAAATGGATCAGTGCCAACTCTACTGTACATGGCGAAAGTGCAGATGAGGAAAATATAAGTATTTAAAAAAATTTATTAACTTTATGCTGTGTGTTTCTTTGGCCGCATATTACAAACTTAATGCAGAAGAAAATAGTAATAGTACAGAAATATATTGGTATTTGCTACCATGTCCAGTAAAAGTATGATTATTAGTAAATTAAATTGGAAAGATTAGCAAGTATCTACGTTATGGTTAGGGATGTGCAAAGTAATGTTACCTCTACAAAACATGGACTGAACATCTGACTGTAAAGCTTACATTGACCCAGTAACAAACCTGTAAAAAACAGTATCATTGAAATAGAGTAACATTCTTCAAACAACTATGAGCAAGAAGAAAATAAACCATGGAGGTGATGGGAGCCCAGTCCTGAGAAATTTATGAGATTTACTTTATATTACCACTAATTCTGCTTTAGAATATCAGCTAACATTCGGGTTCTGGGGTTGAATTCCAAATAATTTAAAATAGAAAGCTACTGCATTATGTAGTGTTTAAGTTAGAGTCCCTTATTCCAAACATCAAGAAGGGCACTTAATCAGGGGTTAAAGAGGATTTGTGATACGGCCTTGTGTTAGAAGCTAGTTAGCTAGAGTTGTTTGCGACACATACTGTATGTGACACACATTACTACTATTTGTAATTTGTACAAACAGTAAATGTTAATAAATTATATTATTAATAATAATAACAATAATAATAATAATAATAATCATATATTATAATATGTGATGCACACTACAATTATTTTTACTATAATGCAGATTCTATGTACATTGCTGAATATCTGTTTCATTTTCTTTATATTGCAATTATTAATAGAACCGTGCTTTGCATTGTTTTAATTAGTCTGTATAGTACCTGAATGTTTTGTACTTCGTAAGGATAATGTAGTGTTGTTATTTATGTATGTATATTTGATAGTCACCAAAAGCTGGAATCAAATTCCTTGTTGGTGTCAACATTCTTGGCCAATAAACCTGGTTCTGATTCTGATTCAGGGGCATTTTGGAATGACTTAGAAGCAGTTATAAAGGAGTGTTGTGTAGTTAAGAAGACAACATATTATCAGATGTGTTTTCTTGCTGAAAGTGTTTCTGTGATTGTGATTCCTGGCCAGGTTTGATTCTCATCTCTGTTCATGGAGTTT
Source organism: Leiocassis micropogon (assembly GCA_028565275.1). NCBI lineage: Eukaryota > Metazoa > Chordata > Actinopteri > Siluriformes > Bagridae > Leiocassis > Leiocassis micropogon. Next base: position 16,058 of record JAOVVA010211276.1, on the reverse strand, counting down.
GCATGCTCCCCATACTTGGTGGGTTTCCTGTGGATACCCCGGTTTCCTTCCACAGTCCTGCAGATTAGGCTAATTGGCGTTCCCAAATTGCCTGTAGTGTTTGTGTGCTCGTAGTGTGTGTGCCCTGTGATGGATTGGCACCCTGTCTCGTGCCCTAAGTCTCCTGGGATAGGCTCAAACCACCAGCGACCATGAATACAGGATAAAGCAGCATAGATGATGAGTGAGAGTGATAAAGAGGCTGTAGTGATTGATCCCTGAGGTATTTTAGCCAAAGCTAGTCACAGATATCTTATTAAGACTACACAGAATTGTATTTATTTGTGGAAAAGTTGTTTAAATATGTCTTCTTTAATTCTGCCAATACAGAAGTACTTTCTGCAGGTCATGTAAATAATATTATATGTAACTGGGATAGTCGAAAATATTGCCTAGATAAGAAATATAGTGTACCTACATGATGCAGAGAAACTGGTTCAAGCATTTGTTACTGTACTTCTATGTTGGATTACTGTAATGCCTTACTGTCTGGATGTTCCACTAGGTGTATAAACATGCAAATTAGTCCAGAATGAGACAGCTAGAGTCCTTACTTGAACTAGAAAATGTAAACAAATTACTTCTATCTTGTCCACATTGCACTTGTTAAATTATACTGTTGACATACAGCAAAAGAAAGGTCTTGTGCCATGGTACCTGACTCAACTACTAATATTGTATGATCCACTTTGTCTACTTCGATCCCAAGGTAGAGACCTATTTGTTGGTATCTTTTATAATGAAGACTATAGTGGGGCAGAGCTTTTTCTTACAAAGCGCCACAGGTATGGAATATCATTCCAATTAATTTTCAGGGGACTCAGACACATTTTCAGTGCTTAAGTCACAAAATAAAAACAGAAATAATTAGATAAAAAAATCTCTCTCTCTCTCTCTATAAATATAGATATAAATATATATATATATATATATATATATATATAAGCTTCTTTGCACACACTGAGCAGACCGTTGGCTGGCGGGCCACTCGTGCAGTGAGTTTAATATACCAAGGATTCAGAGCTTTGGCTATACGAATCCTTGGTATATTAAACTCACTGCACAAGTTGCCCGCCGTCACAAAAAAATAAAAAATGAAAATAAACTGGGACCAAATGCTGCTGCGTGTCCTGTTTGCGATATGTGAAATGCCGCACGAGATGCCTTTCCATGGTTTCATGCCTTTTGAGCTGATCATTGGCCGCCAGCCAACGGTCTGCTCGGTGTGTGCAAAGAAGACTGGGAGGAACAACCATCACCATTCAGGTCAGTTATTAAATTTGTGCAAGACCTGCAAACCAGTGTTAACCAAGTTCTTCCTATTGTATGACAGCAAAAGAAAAGCAGGCTCTTGCCATTAATTGGGCAGTAGAGGAGCTACATTATTATCCAGAAAGCCGGCAATTCACCTTAGTCATGGACCATGCTCCTCTACAGTGGCTGGCAAGAGCCAAAGATACTAACCCCCGAATAACTTGCTAGTTTCTCTCCATACAGGACTTCTCATTCTCGGTGATCCACAGGTCCAGCGCACAACAAAGGAACGTAGACGAGCTCGAAGCTGAGGGGGGTGCTGTGACGGCGACCACTCAGTGCAGGCGCTTCTCACACACACACCTAACGAGGGGGTGGGCCTGTGGAAATGACCAGGGCAGGAAGCGCATCACCACTATCACCTAGCGTTCGTACGGCTTTTTAAGAGGCTCACTCTCCTGTTCCTGTTGAGTAGTCTTTCTCTAAGCTCGAACTTACACATATCTCCTGTTCCGTTACACTCGAGTACTTCCAAATCCTGTTCGCCTAGGAGAAAGGCGCCTGTTGTCCACCCGCATGCCCACACTGCTGTCTCTCGTTACAACGCGCTTCCTGCTCAGCGCTGTTGGTATCACATGTTCTGCACATGCCTGTGCACCTCTACTAACACCGTGCTTGTTTAGGATCAAACCCCGCGACTGTGACCTTGACCAAGACAGCTGTAAAGCCTATGCTTTTACTGCACGTAGTTTATTTCACAGAGAACTGCATATATAAATATACAAAAGGAGGAGAAAAAAAGAAAAGTAAAAATAAAGATTCGGATTATGAAGCGGGATTGTGCTGCATGTGTGATTGTGAATTTCTCACAAATATTTTAATGTCACTAAAAATACGTACATGTATTTCCCTGTTTGGATAATACTATGTCATTGCTCTCACACACTCTTTAATGCTCCAGCTGGTACATTTGCTTGCATCTTTTGCTTGTGATTGATGTCTTCACGCAGTTGTAAATGTGTGTTAATTTTAATCGGATTCTGAAGATATTATTTCTCTTTACTTAGAGAGAACAAAGGGTCGGAGACTCGTGTCGGTGCACTCAGGCATGCAGTATACCTGTGATTGTGGGAGATTTCAGGTAGGACTATGGGACATATGGACCCATTCCTTCACTGTTTATAGTCTGTCTGTTAATGGGATGATATAAGGTCGTATTATGAGGTTCTATGAGGGTTTCAAATTAATTTGTAGCACTTTAAGATTTGCTTCACGTAGGTAGGTAGGTAGGTAGGTACATACTTGATTCCGAAGGAAATTCCGGAAGACTAGCATCCATCCAAATCACATCATTAAGTTCAACATATAAAACATGAAAAATTCATAACAAAAGAACAATTTCATCCAAGAACATGTAGTCCTCAAATATGCTTCACCATCAGGGACGGAAATCTCATTGATAACCTGGTCATTCAGTACATTCAGGTCATCAGTTGACACATAACATTGCCGAACTTACACCTGACGAGCAGAAGCAATGGCAGATCATAACACTGCTTCCAGATACCTGTACAGTGGGCACTATGTATGATGGGTTCATTGCATAGTGTTCTTTCCTTCTTACCCTGATGCATCCATCGTTTTGGAAAAGGGTCAGTCTGGACCCATCACACCAGATGACCCATTTCCATTGCTCCAGTCTAATCTTTATGCTCCCTACAGTAGCAAACTGATGCCATCTTTCTGTTTAGTCTCATTAACAAGTGTTTTTTTTTTTAGGGAAATGCTCTTAATCTTACAATTATAAACATAACTTTGGGATTTTACTGTACAGTTGATTTTTTTTTTTTTACCATGCAACCAAGTCTTGAATCATCAACCTAATTGATCTTTATTCATATTTTTTTTCTGACCACATTTCCTTTACAAAGTTGATGGTTCAGCACTATCTTTCCAGGTTTTTATAACCTAATGAAGAATTCTTAATGCAGTTCCAGTAACTTTTCTTTAATTGTTTTTTTTTTTTTTTTTGCTTGATGCAGGCCAATAATTGAATAGCAACTGTTTTTATATAAACAGTACCAGTCAAAAGTTTGTCAACACCTTCTAATTCAATGGTCTTTCCTAATATATATGTCTTTCATTGGATGCTGAGGGCTAAAGTGTGTACTACAGTACTTGTGCTCTGTAAAGCATTCCTAAAGGCTTTAATCTGTGTTGCTGTTAATTGGTGGTTTCTGAGGCTAGTAACACTAAATTATCTTGTCCTCTGCATCAGAGGTACTGTAAGTCTTGTTCTTTTGATGGGATGGTCCTGATGAGAGGCAGATGCACCTGACGATGCTGTTACGTAATTACATAATTCCATGTGTTATTTCATAGTTTTGAAATCTACAGAATTGTTTAAGAATGTAGAAAATAAATAATAATATAATAATATATATAATTAAATTTAAAAAAATTCACAATATTCTATATTTTAGATGCAATTTATTTTAAACTGCTGACTCATTTAATTAAATAAATTAAATAGAGTTTAAAATTTAATTAAATAGAGTTTGTTGAAATGTTGTTTCACCTGAACTTATTAATTTATTTATTTACTTACTTACTTATTTATTATTCAAAAACCAGCAGTATGACAGTGGCAGTAATTGTGTGTTAAGCAAGGGATGTTCATACATTTAAAAAGATCTATGAACAAAAAAAAAGAGAACTGACGAAAGAGGGAGCCTATGCCCCAGTAGAGCATTATGTCTAGCAACAGCCCTGACTGTTATAAACACACATACACACGCACACATGCGCGCACACACACACACACACACATTTAATAGGCCTTCCAGAATTTTTTTATTTATGAAGGACATATGGGTGCATGCAGAGGTTTTATGGTTTTATTAAAAAGCGCCTACGCAAATAAAAAACATAACATTCAAAAAACCAAGATCAGTAAACAGGCCGAAATATGGCTAAGGCAGGATTAGTACCAGGACCAAACCGTAGTAGTTGCTATACTCCTTTTATGGAGGCATGTGCCCAAGTATAATTCAATTCAAGTAAATTCAATTTCATTTGTATAGCGCTTTTAACAATTGACATTATCACAAAGCAGCTCTACAATCATACAGTTACAACAATCAACAAGTTACTATGTTTGGCAATGGATTCATATCAATTGATAATAAAGGAAGATAATGGATTTTTTCTATATTAAAGCAAACCAGTTTAATTCAAAAGGAATTTTTTTTTATATTATGATATTTAGAAGGACAGACTTTCAAAGACTAGCAATCTGGCTAAATTAACTGGATAGTAAAATATTTGCAGTCTGAAGGGGTAGACCTAAATAAATGACTGAACTCAGAGTGCTTTCTGAATTTTTTCTGCCAGATTGCGCTTGTTTTAGCTTTCACAGGGCTATCGGCAAGGGTGGTGGAATAGCTTCTATTTTTAGATTTATTATCTATCTATCTTGGGATACCTATTATAGTTTTGAAGGGCAACTCTTCATTATCAATATGCCATGTCTGTAGTTTATCCTCCTCCACCATGCGATAAAGATTTATCTGTGAGTTTGAGTAACTACTTGTCATTCTTATGCCTACAAGTAAATATGTCAGACTCGTAATCCTTGGGGATTTCAGTTTTTTTGTCCAGACCTCCTCTGGTCAAAGAATTTCTAAAGACTATTGCTCCTTTGAATCTAAATCAATTGATTTGTGATCTTATGTATAACAAAGGACACATATTGGACCTGATACTTACCTATGGACTAACTGTGAAAATCATTGATCGCTATGATATTTATGATTGATATCTTTTTATCTCAGACCATTTATTTGATAATTTTGAGAAGCCATTATTAGTCACCCAATCACAGGCCTCTGCTCATCTGAGTCCCATGATGACCTCAGCAACAGCTGAACATTTCTCTACTGCTTTGAATCGCACAGCAGGCAGGTTTCCTTTGCACTACTCTACTGATGAGTGTATTTCACTTTTCAACTTGACCTGTACGCCTATCTTGCACTCCGTCACTCCTTTATGTTGTACTGTAGATGCATTACACCACAGCTCGAGCCCAGGTTAAATTACCTGTGCCATCAGGCACCAGTATAGGTGTGCGGAGCATAAAAGGAAAATGCATGGGCTGCAGCTGTCACTGGACCTTTATTAACATCGGTTTCTAATATTTGTCATAGGCCTTGTGTGCTTTTTAATACTATAAATTCTGTCTTATATCCTTCTGTAACTGCATTTTATACTTTGTCTTGTAGTTCATTGTAATACTTTTCTTCCATTCTTTATAGATAAGATTAGCAATTAGGGTCAATAGTTTGTGCACTGACACTGGCCCTTATATACTTACAGTATAGTGTTTGATAATTTCGAGCCAATATTGTTGTTGTGTTTAACTGAAATTGTTCTGCACTTGAAATCAGCTTCCCATCCTGGTGATTGTAGTTGGGCCTAACATCATTTGTTTTGTTAACACCTGTATTAGTACACAATGTGTACCAAATCTTTAAAAAAAAAACTTTTAAACATGCTGTGGTGGAACCAGTTTTGAAGAAACCCAATTTAGATCATTTGGTTCTGTCAAATTATAGCTTTTTAGTAACATTTTATTGGCAGTAAATGTAGGAAATTCCAGGGCTTGTACTTTTGGACAGCAGCTTTTGATACTGCAGACCATCAAATCCTTATAAACTTTAAACACTGCACAGGCATTCAAGGGGTCATTTTCAGGTCATTTGAAACTTACCTGGATAATAAAGGAATTTTCTTAAGCAGTATCAATGAAATCCTGTCTCTATCTTCTCCACCCACTTGTGGGGTGCCCAAAGGGTCCATATTCCTAGAAAATGTTGATTATCATTTGTTTTCTTTTGTGCTTATAGACTGGTACTTGTTTGTAAATGGTACCTTCTTGTTGTGTTGTTTTGTTCTGCTTGATTGATTTAATGAGTCATTTTTATGTAAAGCACTTTGTTAATGGCTTGCTACATAAGGAGCTATATAAATAAACCTTTTATTTTATTTTATTAAATTTGATCATTACAACTGCAACTTTTTCGTAAAGAACCTTAATGACTGTCTAGATAAAAATATATGATAATTCAGCATACACATTATTCCATTAGGTACATTTGTAAACAACCATAAAACACTCTTTTTTTTTTACTTTTTATTAATAATAAAATAATAATAATAATAATAATAATTATTATTATTATTATTTTCATATTTATAATTATAATTATTGTAATAATTATTATAATAATAATTGATAATTTGGTTACTAATGACACGTAATTTAAGTATTTTAATGTTTGGGAAAAATGTGATTAAACAATTGGGCAGTTGCTTAAAAAATATATTTATTAAGCAGTGCTAACTAGGATAGAAAAACACATTTTAGGCCATAAAGAAACAAAGTAAGGAAAATTTATTTTTTATATATGACTTATTTCACAAAGTCACTCTAAAGTGGAAAGGCATTAATTGGCCCACCCTGGGGCCAACACAAATAATACAATTTTGAATAACAAAAGAGTGTCAGAAGTTCTTTTACAGTAGCAGAGCCTGGGGTTAACAGTGTAAGTCAATGATCTAGGCAAAGTAAGTACAATTTCAAGGGCTCCTGAATGACAGCAGTACTGTAAAATCGTATGGAAGTTCAAAAGGCTTGGCTTTGGTTTGGAGCCCAGCATATAAAATTTTCAAATGGCTCAATCTCTAACAGAATCATTGCTTTCAGACATGATACCATTATGAGTAGCCTCACTAGCATCGCTGAACTGAGCAAAATAGGTCATGTTGTGCTTAGTTTTCGTCATGACAGTAACTCTCTAGGTGACAATGAAAATGGTACTTAAAAAGTGTAAGTAATCTGTGCCAAAATTGGAGGAAAATTTAATGGAAAGGGCCCTGGTATATCCATTAAGAGCATTAAGAGTTTGAGTAAATTATATCCTAACAATTGTTTTAAATGTGGTAGCCTAATTTTTTTTTTTTTAATGTCCAAATGTTTTTTTATAATTATTGGGGCACAAACTTAATAGTTTGACACCAAAATTATAAAGACAGGACAAAATCCACTTTTGATTTTAAAAGAAATTTTATTACTGTAGGCTGAAAAAATCTAAGTGAGTGGAGATAAATGACTCTCGGAACCCTTCCAATAATATACAGTGGAACCTTGGATTACGAGCATAATTCGTTCCGGAAGCGGGCTCGTATTCCGAAACACTCGTAAACAGCAAAATTTCCCATAGAAAATAATGGAAATTCAAATTATTCGTTCCACAGCCCCAAAAAATATATACATAAAAATAATTAACACAAAATATAAAGTAAAAATAAAACAAATTAACTGAAGCAGAGAGGGGGTGCTTCACACACACACAAACATACACACACACAGTAAAGGTGAGAGAGAGAGAGAGAGAGAGAGCGTGAACCGGCATGGTGTCAAATTACGCGCACGCACACACACAACGCACACACGCCACAACGCAAGAGAGAGAAACACACACATAACGCACAAACACACACACACACAGTAAAGGCGAGAGAGAGAGAGAGAGAGAGTGTGTGTGAACCTGCACGGTGTCAAATTATGTGCGCAGACACATGACGCACACACTTAACGACAGAGAGAGAGAAAATGGATTTTTAACCTCTGAGACGTTCTTTTGCTTTACACACATGGACACACTTGTGTTATAAGAAACAGTACACGCGTGCTGTACACACAAGCTTACAAACACAAAATAAAATATGTTTTACACACACACACGTGGTCACAGTGTTAAACAGTACACGCATGCACGGATGTTGATTATACCAGGGAGAGACGGGCACTAAGACCCAGCAGGGGAGATGATTACCCACAATTCCGCAGCGCAAGAGAGAGAAAAAACCTTGGCTCAGTTGTGATCAAGTGACGCTCGGCGTCAAAATTAGAAGCGCATGCGTGATACATGATACTCTGTGCTCATAAACCAAGACTTGCTCGTTTTTCAAGTCGAAATTTATTAACAATCTTTGCTCACCTTGCGGAACACTCGCAAACCGCGTTACTCGCAATCCGAGGTTTCACTGTACTAGGACTTATGGTGTTCAAGATATGCTCATTATAGTGAATGTGCATGTATATGTGTCAGTGAATGTGAAATCTAAATCAGTTTAAAACAGTATATTAAAAAAGGCAGTGAAGTGAAACCTAGCAGTATGATTAAATGCTTAAATGAATTGTAAATATTAGCTGTTATTTGTGAGTTTCAAATTGAAATTACAAGTCCATATGCTATTCATATGATATTGTTGTATGTGATGTTGTGTATCCCAACACAACAGTAGCATGGTGAAGCATTTAGAGAGTTTCCATAAAGTGTTCTTGTTTGGTTTAATGAGTCAAAATGTTCTAGCTTGTAATTGGAATATACATCTGTGAATGGTTTTCCACCACCTAAGGAAGAGGTCCCATAGTTAATAAGATAAGTGACTCATTAGTTTAATTTTACCATGCATAGACACATGTGCAAAATGTGTGCAGAATATGTACTTGAGCCACAATTTGTTTCGTTTTTTTTTTTCCTGGGCTAAGTCAATTCTACCTAATGTTATCTTACGTTACCTAAAAACGTAAGCTGATTTTAATGTGTCTCTGTGTATGTGTGTCTGCATAACTGTGTGAAAACATTTTTTTTATAAGTACAAATAAATAACTACAGCAAATAAAAAGTTCAGAACACATTCATAAATGCTATAGCCTGTAGCCTCTTGAGCCTGTAGATGAACCTCCAGACTTCCAAATTGTATTACAAGTCAGGACAGGGTCATTACAAAAGCACTATTTACAATTTGCAAAGTATAAAATACAGTATCCTTTGAAAATATTGGAATGGCAAGGTGTGTTATGGGTCAATGACTTTTTCTATGATGAAGTTCTTTTTAATTAAATTGGGTGCAATTTTATGGAATTTGGAAGACCAAAACCTTCAGTAGACTTTTGAATTTATTGTGCAACATTCATTACATCAAAAATAAAGATTTGTCAGTCTGTTCCACAAGCAGCTAACCCACACTTTGGCCTTTCTACCACTTTGGTAGACAGTAATCTTGGTTCCAGAATTTTTGTGGCTTATCTCTGTATTTCTTTCGCGAAGTCTCTTTGCAGCTCTCAGATTCTTTGAATAGTAGGTTGAAATACATTCTTGCTTGTCCTGCTGAGATAGTTAGTGTTGTTTTGTCACTGTTGTTTTGTGCCTCTTCTTCGTAGGTCCCAATTGCTGGTGTTTCCTTTATCTGACTTTTTCTGTGTCTGGTTGTTAGTAGGCCTGGGTACAGATATTTCTATGAGACCAACCAAATTGTGGAGGATGGCATACCCACACTTTCACATCAGTCATAGCGACAGATATTGATTTTCTTTGACTGCGTTATGCAAGTGTCAATGTTGCATAAGCAGCAGTTTAAAAATATGTGGAATAACGTGTCTTGGAGGAAGCATGTGTTAGTCTCGACCTTCTTGGTTAGTACTGTAGTTGTTGGAAGCGCTGATGGAAGCGTGCCCTAACAGAGAGGGTGGGAATTCTTGGGTAAATTAGTGAGATGACCTGAGAAAGAACTAAGTATAATTTAGAACTATGAATGTGAACTCATTAATTTTATGTGTGTGCGAACAGATCCTTGAGATAGCTCTAGTGAAGAGTGAACTGAGTAAGTTACAAGTACAAGTAAGTTGTGGTAAATGGGTGTATTATTTATTAAGTAAAACCTTTTTGAGTGGAACAATACCAAATTACTGAAGCATAAAACTAAAGAGCTTATCATACAGCTAAACATTAATCCCCTCAGCAGGATAGAACTGGACCGGTGAAAGTAAATAACCATCTACAGTACTTGGTTTTTCAGGGGTTCATCTAGTCATTATTTGAACTGCAACAGACCACAATGGTCTCCTCCAGGCCCCCCTACTCCACCTCCTGTACAGTTCCAATACCCACTGCAAATGGCAGTTTCATCAGAGAACTTCTGCATGTGGCATGACTCTGAGTTATGAAATTATAAAGGGAAAAAATACAGTCCCCTGAGGTGCTGCTGACCATGCTCTCCAAGGTTGAGTCTCTCACTATGACATAGTGTGGTCTCCTTGTTAAGTATTCTGTAATCAAACAGAATAAATGAATTAATCCCAAAGGGAAACTGTATTGTTTTAACAGTTCATAAAAATATGTATATATACAAATAAACAATATGTACAACAATATTACATTTATTTTTAAAGAAATTAAAGATAATTTACAAAAGAGAATGGTTAAAAATATCTATGTATACAGTATATGTATTAAATGCTATGATACATTACACATTAGTGCAGACAGGTAGGTAATCTATGTAAGAACTATATAACAATGTACTTTCATGATAAAATACTGTATAAAGTGAGGAAATGGGGAAACAGGTGCTCCAGGTTCTTCATGATGTTAGGAGGTAGGATCACTGGCCTGAAATGATTAGGCACACTGGAGCAGCTCTTCTTAATGACTTAGATGATGCATGATGATTTTCAGAGTTCAGAGGCACTCTAATCACAACTACAGGTTAAAGTTACTTCCTAAAGAGGCTTCCTCAGTTCCTCAGTCCAGGCCCTGAGTGTCATTGGACAAATTGGACCTAATCTACTGTAATGGTGAGAGGAGGGTTAGTATTGGGTGTGTGGTATTTTGACAGTAGTTGAGGGGGAGGGGAAGTGAGGACTGAGCAGACAGGAGTTATTGCATGGTTGAGGCAGTCAATCCTGCCGCAGAATCAGCAACAAAACCTTATTGGCCCTCACTGTCCTTCAGCTTGCAGCCTGTGATGGTTTTCATAATATCCCACACCTCCCTCAAATTATTTTCCCACAATTACTGCTCCTTTTTCAGGTTAAAGAGGTCCTTGAATTGCTAGACCCCTTAAAAATCTTCTCCATGTTGCTCCTGCAACATACTCCACTTAGTGTTTTCTAACAGTCCCTCAGGTTCCCCTCAGCCTTAGGACATGTGCTTGTCTTGGGAATTTCGGTATAGCAGATTGTGGTCATATTTTTCTATCAGGGATGGGGCTTAACATTGTAAACTTCCCCTATGTTAACATAACACATTTTGTCATGCTTTTTTTTTCCTACAGTGGAGCAATCTTGGAAATCTTACTAAAGTCTCTGGAAAAAGCAATGCAGTCTTATAACTCTATGTTCGCTCTGTTGTAACAGTTATGTTAATAACTTCACATGCCTTCTCTTCCCGAAAATCCGGCCCACTCATATGCATTGGTTTGCATTCATTTACTGTAGGATTTATCATGAAAAAAGCTTGATGTATGAGAAAGATCACATTTTCACCCTTTTTGATGCATGATGTGAACATTAACTGACGTTATTGCCTTATATGTGCATGCCTTTTGTATTCCTCGTGTATTGTGCTGCTATTACATGATTGAATGGTTGGATTATTGTACAAATCATCCTGATTTTAGTCTGATTTTGAGAAGTTTGATTTAATATGATTTCATTTGGGCTAAATTGTTTACAATTATTTTTAAAGACTGGTTTTAGTCAAATTTACACAATTATTCATGAATTTGTTTGCCATGGCCATTTTTCTGGTTTTGTTCACACCTCAACAGTCATTCACCGATCATTCAGACCTTGTGCTGAAGAAAAAAAAATCTCTATCTAAGCTATGAATTGTCTGGACAGTTATTTTAAACTATGTTCAAGCTTTTCATTTTAATTAAATGCATGGCATGCCAGATCTACTATACTATCCATTCCTTTATCAAACTGTAGGACTTATTCTATGCAGATAAGCTCTGGAAAGCATCTTTAGGATGAATATAGTACAATTAAGCTCTTGTTCAAAAATTAACAAGAGTTCTCCAAAACAAATTTTCAAATAAATACTCAATATTAAATGCTGATAATTATATTGAGATATCACTAAAACCAAAAGTACCTGTTCATCAAATAGCCTGATGATAAACAAGGAGGGCGTGTTCAGTTACACAGTAACTGAAATTTAATAGTGATCTGTAGAATGTTTGTATTTATTGTACTTAATTTGTGAAATGCATATTTTAGATTGCACTATTGAATGCTGTTTGTTTTTCGGCTGCTTCCATCCAGGGGTCGCAAGAGCAGACCATCCGACCCACAATTTGACACAGGTTTTATGCTGGATGCCCATCGCAACCCTCCCATTTTATCCGGGCTCGGGACCGGCACTGCATCCAGTGATTGGGGTGTGGGGGCATAGGGTGGGAACTGAACCTGGCCCTTTTACATGGCAGGCAAGAAACCTACCACTAAGCCACCAAATCCCCAAATGTACTATTATAATATGTATGGAAAATACACATTACTTCTTGATGTGATAAAGTCATCGTTTTTGTTTACATTTAAGGTCTAAATTTATGACTATTTCCATTTATTATTGGAAAAAAACAATTTGATAGTACTGAGTTTTGGCGTAAACATTTGTAATTAGTAAAAATGTCATATTATATAGTGAGTCATATGTCATATTATAGTTTTAAGAGAGAGTGGCAAGATAGAGATTGTTCTCTCTCCTCTGTGGTGAACCCCAGTTTAGAATCATCCTGCTCTTGGCAGATGGTGAAAACTCGTGTGACAAATATTTATGAAATGGGATGGGAATTTGCAACAAAGCATTAAAGCTTATTCATTCAGTGGCCTCACTGTTCAACATAATGTATTTTCTGTAGAAGGTAACCATGTTGTAAGGTTACTCATGATGGGGCGATCAGTGGTCTTGTTAACCCACCCACTGTCACTCTCAAAATGTAATAGGTAACGGTTGTTTTACCTGATTCATTTTTTGAAATGTAGCCCAGTAAATGCTAACAGTGCTGTATATGTAGAACAAGGTTATGCACTTTGATAGGCACTTTCATGAATTCTCTTCTCTAACAAATTTCAATTAATGACTCCATTCATGAGCAGGAGAATGATAGAACTAAATGTTTAATAATGGTATAAGGAGTATTAAGTCTTCAGAAATGTTTGCATAAATAGTTAAATAAACACAAATACTGGTGTATTGTTGCTATAATAAGGCTTCTGAAAAAAACTGCGGGATATTAAGGAGACGGGATTAGCACTGGTCTAGGCTCCTGTTGCACTAAACAAACAAGCTCTCACATATCTAATGTGGCAATGCCTACACACCCAAATTGAATCTTTTATTCTCTTCTATTCTTACTAATTAGGAGCTTTGGACTTGTAGACACTTTGCGATTAGAAGCTAAAGAGCTTTATAGCTTGTGTTTAAAAATAACTTGTTCTCAGTGCATGTGTTTTTTCCTTTCATTTGCTATTTAAAAGCACACTTAGTTCTCCATGATGCCCAAGTTTTTTTCCTGGCCAATAAATTTTATAATCATATTAGATTGTTGTAAAAATAACCATACAAGTATAACTATAGTTACAGAAAACAATACTTTTCTCACAGCTTATCACCTGTTATGAGCAGTTCAGATGGGATTTACACAATTTTCTACTTACTCCATATTTAGTAAATAAAATGTTAATCATATTTGGTTTCCAAATTTTGCTTCTTTAATATTCCCTCTGAGCTACAACCAGAGGCACTACTTGTCATCTAGGCTTGGCAGGAAGTTGCTTAGTGCCTCGGGCCATTAGGAGGACCCTGAGGGTTGATAAACTTATTTTTAATTTATAAGATAATGGTAATGAATGCTGGTAGAAGTGATTCCCTGCTAATTTTACCTACAACCCAACAGATTCTAAAATCACTGCTGGCTACTGTTGCATGGACAATGTAATGAACAAAGAGACAAAATAAGGGACAAATTTAGGAAGGAAAGAATAGAATGGAATAGGAAGGAAGAAAGGAAAGATGGAAGAAAGGAAGAAACCAATGGAAAGGAACAAAGAAATATAAAAAAAAAAAGCAGAAACACTTGCATTTTGCAACAGATTCCATTGTGTTTGGCTAAATTTAATTGATCTTTGACAGTAGACTGTTAAATCCCAATACATGTTTATATATATTTTTAACTCAACAACAATCATATACTGTACATGTACCAGGCAAAAGTTTGAATTCTAAAACTTTTCTGTTTTTATTTATTTAATCTAATCTGAGGTGGGGTAAATCTGTGATTTTTGTGATTTTTGAGGCTGGTAACTCTAAATGAACAGGGAACATTTTGTTCTTACTGTCTTCATGAGAGCCAGTTTCATCATAGTGTTTGATGGGTTTTGCAAATGCACTTGACAATACTGTTACTTTATTCCCTATTTCCATGTGTGTTATTTCATAGTTTTGAACAAAAATCTAATATTGTTCTATAATGTACAAAATAAACGTGTGTCCAAACTTGTGACTTGTACGCAAAACCACGAATGAACTTTGATTACCCACATTTTTGAGTTCAATCTGAGTTCAAGCTGAGCTCACTTTCACTTGCCATACCCAAGCCTGATTAATACCAAACCTGTTGAATCAAGAAATCACTTAAATACATGTACTACTTGTCTTACAAAGTGAAGCATGCTAAAAGATCTACAACACACCATATCATGCAGCCATCTAAAGAAATTTGGGGGGGGGGAAAAGAAAGAAACAATGTAATTGACATATTTTAGTCTGGAAAGGGTTACAGAGCTATTTCTAAGACTTTGGGACCCCAGCGAATGGTTAGAGCCATTATCCACAAATGAAGAAAACTTAGAATAATGGTGAACCTTCCCACGAGTGGCCAGCATACAAAAGTGACTCCAAGAGCACAACAACATCTCATCCAGGAGCTCATAAAAGAACCCAAAACAAGATCTAAAGTACTGCAGGACTCACTTGCCTTAGTTAAAGGTCAGTGTTTATGATTCAACAATTTTGCAGTAGCCTAGTCAAGGTCTGGACTGTGATCCAATTAAGATTCTGTGGCATGACCTTAAACAGTTTAAACCCTCCAATGTGGCTGAATTAAAACAATTCTACAAGCTAAGTGAAAGTCTCATTGCCAGTTACTGCAAATGCTTGATTGCAGTTGTTGCTGCCAAGCGTCTTATTAGATTTTTATTTCATTTTTTCACATAGGGTCAGGCAGATTTGGACACCATTTTTTTCTTAATAAATAAAATCATTATTTAGAAACTGCATTTTGTATTTACTCCAGTTATATTTGTGTAATATTAAAATCATATAAGTGTGACAAAATATGCGAACATAACAACAAATATATATTCACAGCACTTTATATTAATCATTTTGTAATATTGTAATATATTTTGCTATATTCACATTATACCTTTGCTTACCTTTACCAATTTTTTTCAACCCTATCTCTCGTTAATTTTCTTGGTGCTTGTTTTAATAAACATGACATCTGGTGTAAAACCTATGCCAAGTTGTTGTGCGGATCCGCTGTGGCAGCAGGCGAAAGATTAACAACAACTTTTACCCAAAAATGATATGTGACCTGAGCCACAAACTCTGAAACTTGGCATTCAAACACCAGAACTTCACACCAGATCTGCAAAACTGAAATAGATCTCTATATTATTTACACACATAATTTACATTCTAAGACAACAGAGATTAGACACTTGTAAGCATTTGCATGTGCTTCCCTTGATAGACATTTCAGTTTGGTCACAATTCAATTCAATTCAATTCAATTTTATTTGTATAGCGCTTTTAGCAATTGTCATTGCCGCAAAGCAGCTTTAC
>JAOVVA010211266.1:0-25056 GCA_028565275.1 Leiocassis micropogon | reverse complement strand
TAAAGAAAACACATTGACAGATAGATGAGAAGGTGTGTCCAAACTTTTGGCCTGTACTGTATATATATATATATATAATCATACATCATACTATTTTTCTTTTCCTGAAGTGGGTATATATTTTCTGGCAGACTCTGTATAACACATTACTTTAAAAAAAAAAAATCAATATGATTAATCATACAGCAAAATTTGACCCTAATGGCTTCCCATATTGCCATAATTGTGCACTCGAGCTACCTTCAATTGAATGAATTTTTACAAGAGTACATTATATGTAAGATGTGAGATTGGTGGCTCAGGTGGCTAAGGCTCTAGGTCATTCATTTTTGGATCTGAGAATCAGGGTTTGAGTTTGGCAGTTGGTGGGTTGCCACGCCCCCATACTACCCAGCCAATGCATGCAGTGCCGGTTCGATTCGAGAGATTTTAATTTACACACACTGCAAGCTAGTAAATCTGAGCATTTTAAAATTGTGATTTATACGATTGACTATTAAAAATGAATAATAATAAATTGATTGACAATTGTGACTGGTGTTGTACAGTATGTGTGTGTGTGTGTATACACACAGTACCAGTATATAGAAATACTATAATATGGTACATTTGTGTATTTTTTCTTCTTCTTCTTCTCTTCCCCCAATTACTTGAGTAAACTTCTGTTTAGAGTCTGTTACGGAGTTATTCATTGCTGCAAGAGGACTGCAATTTCCCTCTGGATTAATAAAGATTTATCTTTTCTTTATTTTAACTATCTGATTATCTTATATGAATAATTTGTGCCCATATACAGGCTTCTATTAAATTGTTATTGCAATCAGAGCATCAGGATTAATGACAGTATTAATATTCCATTGTCTTTGGATGGATTATTGTTGCATTTCCTGGATGAGAATCTATCAAGATGAACAGTCCTCCATCAGTATTGACTGAATCGGTGGTTCTAGGTAACAAGTGGCTCATTAGTGGAGGACTTCCATGAATGGAACATCCATCTGCAGGTGATGACTGGAGGAGCTTCAGTCAAATTAACTGGTGTGTGTATAAGTGACTGCTGCTCAGAGTTTACCCAATTTCCTAAATAATTAATTACAAGTCATGATTACAAGAATCGGCAGCCTCAGAGGAATTTCGCTCTCATGGGCACCAAATGGAGCAAGCTAATACTGTTGCGCGGTGCTACCACTGTGCTCCTACGTACCTTCCTCTTGCTCATTTAAGGGAGAAATATATAACTTATGAACTATTTGAAGTAAAGTGCCATGTCCATAATAATATTTAGCACTATATAAGCAGCTACAGTATATATTTCCATTTTTCCTTCCAGTAACAAGAAACTACGCTCTCCACCCAACTACTTCATTTTCAGCCTTGCTCTGAGCGATTTCCTCATGGCCAGCAGTCAGTCGCCCATCTTTTTTGTCAATAGTTTGTATAAGGAGTGGGTGTTTGGGAAAACAGGTACTGTATCTCTCTTTTTTTTCTTTTCTTTCAGTTTAAATCCATTTAACATGCTTGAAACAACCTTTTCCACAACTGCCTCATTAATTTTTCACAGCTTGTCAATTTTTGTTTTGCATTGTTTTGCTGTTTAGGATGTCAGATATACGCCTTCTGTAGTGCCCTATTTGGCATAACTTCAATGATTACTCTAGTGGCCATCTCCATCGATCGCTACGTAGTAATCACCAAACCCCTGCAGGCAATCAGGTGGAACTCTAAACGTCGGGCGCTCATCAGCATCCTAATAGTCTGGATTTATTCTCTGGCCTGGAGTTCAGCACCCTTACTAGGATGGAGTAAGTGTTGCCAGTGTACTTCTTACCAATTACAAGACGTAAGCACTTTAAACACATATTTAGACAAAAAAATAAGGCGTTAGGCAACGACAAGCCACTTCACTAGAATTTGGCATTGATTGTACCAGTTTCTGGAACTGTGTATGATATTCCTTCATTTGGTCTTTTATTGATGGTACAGTAGATGGTCGAAGGTAGTGGTGACCATTATCTAACATGCGGCTCCAAAATTTCCTGCTGGTCTTCAAATTGGGGATGAGTACATATATGAATTGTTTTGTGCTCATTAAACCATGCTACAAACACATTTCTGATGTCCAGTGTGAGTAGATCATCTGTATTTTCTGTGCATTCTTACAGGCTCCTATGTTCCAGAAGGCCTCATGACTTCTTGTACCTGGGACTACATCACGTCAACTCCAGCTAACAAAGCCTACACACTTATGCTATGCTGCTTGGTCTTTTTCGTCCCCTTGGGCATAATATCCTACTGCTATGTCTTCATGTTTTTAGCCATTCAAAACACAAGCAGGTAAAGGAATAGAGTTACCTTGCACCTCCATTGTCCAGGTTCAATTCCCCCCTTGGGGTCTGTACATGTGGAGTTTGTATGTTCTCCCCATACTTTGGGTTTCCTCTGGGTACTTTGGCGTTCCAAAATTACCTGTAGTGTTTGAATGACTAAAGTACATATTTCAGGTATCTGGACTTTACCTAAGTAGTTTTATTCAAGGATATTTTTTTACTTTTACTCCACTACATCATACAGCAAATATTGGTGCCTGTACAGGAGTTGGACAATGAGACTGAAACACTGGCCAGTTTAGTGTTGGAGGTTTTATGGCAAAA
The DNA here is from genome assembly GCA_028565275.1 of Leiocassis micropogon. Taxonomy (NCBI): domain Eukaryota; kingdom Metazoa; phylum Chordata; class Actinopteri; order Siluriformes; family Bagridae; genus Leiocassis; species Leiocassis micropogon. The sequence continues at coordinate 22,405 of JAOVVA010211266.1, read as the reverse complement.
TTTGGCCAGCCTGGTGGCCAATCTTTATTGATTGCACATTCCACCAATAAGAGCCGAGTATGAAGGTTTAATTAGCAGAGTAATAGCACAGTTTTGCTTAAAATATTGCAATGCACACAACATTATGGATGACATATCAGAGTTCAAAAGAGTACAAATTGTTGGTGCGTGTCTCGCTGGCGCATCTGTGACCAAGAGAGCAAGTCTTTGTGATGTATCAAGAGCCACGGTATCCAAGGTAATGTCAGCACACCACCAAGAAGGAAGAACCACAGCCAACAGGAGTAACTGCAAGAGGAAGCTGTCTGAAAGGGATGTCCGAGTGCTAACCCGGATTGTATCCAAAAAATATATAAAACCACAGCTGCCCAACTCACTGCAGAATTAAATGTGCACATCAACTCCCTTGTTTCCACCAAAACTGTTCATCGGGAGCTCCACAGGGTCAATGTACATGGTCGGGCTGCTATATTCAAACCTTTGGCCACTTGTGCCAATGCCAATGGTGCCAGCAGCGAAAATCTTGGGCTGTGGACAATGTGAAACATGTATTGTTTTCTGGTAAGTCCACCGTCAGTGTATTTCCCACATCCGTGAGAGTTACGGTGTGGAGAAACCCCAAAGAAGTGTACCACCCAGACTGTTGCATGCCCAGAGTGAAGCATGGGGGTGGATCAGTAATGGTTTGGGCTGCAATATCATGGCATTTCCCAATATATGTGCTAGATGGGTGCGTCACTTCCAAGGAATACCGAACCATTCTGGAGGACCATGAACCCAATGGTTCAAACATTGTATCCTGAAGGCGGTGTCGTGTAGCAGGATGATAATGCACCAATACACACAGCAAGACTGGTGACAGAGTGGTTTGATGAACATGAAAGTGAAGCTGAACATCTCCCATGGCCTGCACAGTCACCAGATCTAAATATTATTTATATTATTTTCCTCCACCAGCACACATAGTGACCGGGCCACTATTCTGCAAGAAGAATGGCTCAAAATCCCTCTGGCCACTGTATAGGACTTGTATCTGTCATTCCCAAGATAAATTGATGCTGTATTGGCCGCAAAAGGAGGCCCAACACCATACTGATAAATTATTGTGGTCGAAAACCAGGCGTTTCAGTTTCATTGTCCAACCCCTGTACTTCCCTATATTTTTGCAAAGTGCTGCAAAGTATTTGAGGCACCACCTGCTGACTATTATCCATAAGTGCAATCAGAAATGGAAATTGGAAGTTCTGGACTCTAGAGTATATATACATAAATACACAGAGAAACTTATAGTTAAATTTAAAACTGATAGCTCTTATGATAAATAAGCTTCGTGTGACATCTTTTCCTTCGTGTTTTTAGAGATGTCGAGAACCTGGGCACACAGAAGAGGAGTACCACACTGGTTCAACAGCAGTCCATAAGACGAGAGTGGAAACTGGCCAAGATCGCCTTTGTTGTTATTGTCGTATTTGTGCTGTCCTGGTCACCGTACGCCTTCGTTACTCTGATCGCCTGGGCTGGGTAGCTATTGATATCTTTAAAAATCTGATGCAAAATTGATAAAATGGTGTGATAAAAAGTGTTTTTTTTATATCAACCAACAGCTAGCAAATGCCAGGTTCACACAAACCCCCAAAAGTGTCAAAATAATGTGATGTGATATGAGTCGACGGTAACAACAAACAGAGGCACAGTCGGCCACACCAAGTCTGACTGACTTACATCAATTTGACAATGAGCTACAAGTTAAGCAGTAAACAGTACAAACAGTTTGTTATACACAGGAATAGATTTAGCAGTAAACTAAAAATGCTTCTACATGGATTCAATTTACAAACCTTCAGGCAATAAAAATCCTCTTATAATAAAGTAGTGGATGACAGTGGTAATAAATTCTGCTGAATTTAACCTCTTCTGCCTCATACAGGCATATGAGGTGGTATCAAAAAGTTTCTATACTAGTTTTGTAACACACCAACAGATGGCAGCACAAGGCTGCACAGGGAGCACCGACCTTCATAAGTCAGTGTGCCAAAAGACACCATACTGTGTACATGGATAGCAAGTTAGAAAAAGAGTGGATGTGAAATTCTAGGTCAAATCTGCAAGTTTACAGCAATGCTGCAATGAGCAGCAAGAGCAAAAGAATGTCATTGGAAAATGACAAAAGATCAGGAAGATCTCCAAACTGCTCAAAATGTTGAAACCCTTCGCCAACTTGTGCATGATGACTGTCGGAGAACAATCCACAATAATTCTGCCATATGGAACAGTCCAGGCAATCCTGACACACTAATACACCACTGCACTCCTTGTCCTGCAGGCCAATTCTAATGTTCTAATGTAGAATTATGTGTGGATGAAGCAATCATCTACGTCTTACCAAAGAACCTTTAGAGAAAACAGGCCCAACAGGGAACCCATCCTCATTTGGGTGATAACAGATAGCAGGAATTGTTTTGCTGACATACTGTGTGCTAGGCATCTGGAAATTCAATATAACAGAAGATGTCTGATGAAGTTAATATGGAATCCAGTTCGGCACCAGGATGAGTCAGACAGGTGCAGAGGGGGTCTGGATCACTGAGAGCTCAGGAGCAGCATGTGTAGCTCCGAATCATCACAAAGCAGAATCCAACTGGAGCTGGTCCTTATTTGTGCGCCTCAGGATCCTCGCAGGGTTGCCCTCTGTCTACTTGAGCTGGCACAATCTCCAGATGCCTTGGGATGGGTGGAAAAAAGGACAGGTGGAAAGGAATTTCCATAGCATAGCTGCTGTTCATGATATTAGCAGCACTAGATGATAATGTGCATTTTGATGTACTGGAATACGAGCTTATGGGATGAATTATGTGTATGCCAGGCTAAAGAGATATGTCTTTTAAACTAGGAGACTGTGTCTGAGCCCTTGACATTGTCAGAAAGGCTATTCCGAAGCTTAGGAGCTACATATGAAAACACTCTATCCACTTTTGTAGACTTTGATATTCTGGGACGTACCAGAAGTCCGGAGTTTTGTGATCTGAAGAAACGTTGTGAATTGTAACGACGACTGGTTAGATACGTTGGAGCTATTCAGGATACAATCAAGCAGTGGAGAGTTATCTCCTTATCAAACAACATTTTATTTTTGTATAGTCGAGTAGACTCAGTAAGGTCTGAGAAAGTACATTCACCATAGTGTTCTGATGTAACATCCTCCTGTTGATTAACTAAAATATTTTACAGCTATAAAATAATTCAATAATTGTCATTTGCCTTTTTTTGTTTTGTTTCAGGTATAGCAGCAGTCTGACTCCATATTCGAATGCTATACCTGCAATCATCGCCAAAGCCTCTGCCATTTATAATCCTTTCATCTACGGCATCACTCACTCCAAATACAGGTTCCCACCTACTTCTTTACATCTCCACTTTAATAAAACTAACTGATTAAAAAATACAAACTGCATACTTTGCCTTTTTTCTTCCCACTTTCATTTCTGCATGTTCAGGGAGACTCTGGCTGAAAAGGTGCCATGTCTAAACTTCTTGATCAAGCCTCCCCGGAAGCAAAGTGTCACTGGATTGACCAGCAAATTTTCTATAAGGAATTCAGTATTTAGTATGCGATCCACAGAGTCAAAGTTGAAGCTCCCCTCAACTTCACAGTTCACTGGACAGACAGTAAGTTCCATAATGATTCTATAAATTGGTTCTTTCATTCACAATTCATTTTTTAAAATAGATTTCTAACTTGTCTTTTTTTTAATGATTCCATTCAATTTTATTTGTTTAGCACTTTTAACAATAGTCATTGTCGCAAAGCAGCTAAAGCTTATGGAAATTTAAAGAAAATTATGAAAATGCTTATGAAATATGTAAGAAATTATATATAAATCAAAATGACCAGATTGTTCCTGATGAGCAAGCCAAAGACGATGGTGGCAAGGAAAAACTCCTTGAAATGGCAATAGGAAAAAACCTTCTAAGAAACTTGACTCAACAGGGAACCCATCATCATTTGAGGGATAACGGATAGCAGGAATTGTTTTGTTGGGTAGTAGCATTGCAACAAGTAGCAGAACTTGTAATTAGTCCAGTGCCAAAGTAGCGCCTAAGAAATTAACATTTTTATCTTCAAGGTCAGGTGCCTTCAATCTTAACCTGCTATGGCTGCAGGCTTTCATTAAAGCTAAATTGGAGTCACACCTCCTAGCTGATGGGGGCTGCGTGTGCTGATTAAACAAGTCACAAGTGACAGGTTTGGCTTTAGTTTCATTGGAATGAAAGCCTGTAGCCAAACCAGTCCCCTGTGATACGATCAATGACCCCTGAACTAATGACCCAATAGTACTGTATATGTTTTACCCAAAGCTATGCAAATGTGTTCCTGGCAGACCAGTGTCCAGCACAGTTTGGTGATTTTTCTGCTCAAACACAGCTGACTCTAGTAATCTGTTCGGTGGGGACTCACTGGATTTAAACAAACATGGGTTAACCACTATGACCAAGGATCCAATATCCCACTGGACCAGGGATCCAGTATCCCAATCCATCAGAAAGCATCAAACACACATATTTAGACAGTCATTTTCACCTCCAGGCAATTTATCTCAGCCAATCCACCTACTGGAATTGGGAGGTGGGAGAAAACTGAAGAATATGCAGATAATTTTACAAATTCAAGCTCAGGATTAAAGCTTAGGGAGTGGGCGGGGGGACTTGGGGATTTGTGAGGCAGCAATGGTACATGCTGACAGGAAACAGGGGGGAAAATAAATCAGAATTTTCTAAATGTTTTATTCAAATTTATTCCTCACCTCATGGTGAACCAAGTATTCTAGCTCCTTCTAGGGAATCCCCAGATGGTCGGATGGTTATAAACCAACTTTGAGATATCATCTTTTGTGTGGATTCTTGGTTTGTTCTGGGATCTCAATTCATAAGGTGTGCCAGATACAGTATAACCCAACCTCAGGCCTTTGTATAGTGTCTGAGCCACCTCAACAAGTTCCTCCTTAATACTCACAGATCCTGGTATTTTAAGGCTCCTCCTTACAGAGATTAGGCTCAGTAACCAAGCAGAAGAGAGTTCCACCAATTGAAATTCTGTTTCACCATCAGATGCTAAGTCAGTATTTAATATGGCGGCTATTCATTTAAAAAATAATAATTTTTAAGGGCATAGTCTTAAAAAGGCAAAAACTTTTTACTGTATCTGCAAAAGTATTTGTTTGTAATATATTTTGTCTTAGGTTTGTAATGATATAATGTTGGATCCGTTGGGCCATCAAGCTCCACTTGTCAAGAGTTCACAATCAGCTAACCAGCCATTGGAGCGGGAGCAGAGCCATCAACCTCAGCAGGAAATCATCTTGAAAAACAACCAGGACGAAGAAAAGGTAAGTTTATGGTTCAAGTTGGATGATCACAATAGGTCCATTCTTTCCACTTTTGTCCAACGACTGATTTGATTTAAAAGTCTCTGGATACCAATGACAAATAAAATAATAAACATCACTGTCCAACACAGCCAGCCTTCTTGGATGGAGTTTCACTTACAATCTGCGATCAAGACATGGTGGCAAGTCAGGGAGAGACTGGAGCGGACGAACAGATCATTGCTTCAGAACATTGCAAGAACTGTTTGAAGACCCTTAGCCGTAAACAACAAAATCCCAAAGACTTTCCTGAAAACAAAGGTATGCCAGAAATAATCAGCAGTCAGTCACTGCCAGGTCACTCAGAGAATGATCTGTCTGATGATATTAGGTAAAAGATGGAGAAGAAAGCTGTCCAGACCAGAGAGGCCAACCTACTGCTGGGACTGTTCCCGTTTCTCTAGAGTCTTTGGCGATTCTTCACCTTACCCAAGCACAACCCCAGATATAATTCTGCTCATCCAAATCTGTGGTATACTGTTCATTCAAATCAGGTATTACGTACATTGCATTTTGGGTGAATTAAGTTACGTTTTTTTTTTTTTTTTTTAGATTCCTAGTTCTATTTTGATAACGAGTTTGGTTACTAGGGGGACCTCATTAAAAAAAATGAAATCCTATTTTTAGAACATTTAAGTAAGGATTCCGTGAAGTAAGAAAGAGGGAACCCTCCGCCTCAACCGATTGTTGCAAAAATTTAAAAAAGAATTTCACCTACGCCACTGCACTATGTTGGCCATAGCGCAAAACTAACCCATGCGACTTAATACCTAACATGATATGACAGGTTACGTGTTAGAATCGGACTCTGGAACGTTTTGTGGAGACGACTCTTTGGCAGTATTTTTTACCCATCACATGTTCATGTGCTCTACTACTCTTTTGCTGTCAGTATTTATACATCCCTAGTGACATCAGCTGTGCTTTTTAACAATTTGTCCCATTTCACACCACACTGCACTCCATGTCTGCCATACAGTAGATTTTCATGAGTTTGAAATCCTTTTACTAGTAAATAGCAATGCAATTATGTCACTTTGGCCAACTTTCTAACCCTGATTTTATACAGGAAATCTAGGACAAGAGCAATTAATGGTAATATGGCAATAAACTTACAGTATCAAAGCAATTTATGGAACATCATTCAGAAGACTACAGAAGTCTAAACCTTAAACAAACCATTTTACTTTTTTTAGCAGTAATTTATTTGGCGTAAGTTTTGATTGGTGTTTTATTCTACGCATTTTTACTGTTCCAGAAACACTTTCATCTGCCTGTTTAGACAACAGTGTGCTATATGCACTTATTGTGGCTAACAAAATTTTTTTTATCACAAGCACAGGCACGAAATATACTGTACATGGAGAGGACAGCATTTTTTTTTATTATTATTAGTTTTGTTCCCATATTATTTGTTTCTCTGCACCTACAGCCGTCTCTCACTATGGGAGATTCCAATGACAATGAAGGCCTTCTTTACTTTACTTTAGACTACATACTGAAATTCCCCATGAACAGCTACCATAGGCACATTCAAGATTTCTGACTTCTGACTTCAAGACTTCACACCGGCAGACTTTTTCACTAAAATAACTAATGACTAAAAAGAAATTAAGAATTAGCCAACAATTGATCTGATCATGCAACTGCTTATCAGTCATTTTTTTCAATTAACTAACTATAAAAATGGGCAGATTTTGCAACAAATGCCTATAATTCCTAAACAGTTAATAATAATAGTTTTTAAAAATTGTTTAATAGTCTTTGGGTTGCTCCTGTCAGAGGGGTCGCTGCAGCGAATCATCCAGTCTGTACAAAACTCGGCACAGGTTTTACATACTTTTTCATGACATAACTCTTCCATTTTTGGCTGGGAATAGTTTTTTTTTTCTTTTTAATTAAAGTTAAAATTTTAATTGCTTTGTTTTAAATCCTTTGTGGTGCTCCAGTGAGAAAAGCAGATTATTTGTGTGGTTTAAACCACATGAACCTGTATGCAATATTTCTCAGAGATTGCTTTATTGCTTTGTGGCATCAGCTGGGACACTTAGCTATTTTAAGTGTTCTAGTAAAAAATTCTCCATTTGATTTCTTGCAGATGCTGGTTTAAAGGTCCAGTCAGTTTATATGGACCGTTATTACTATTATAACATATTATTATTATTATTATTATTATTATTATTATTATTATTATTATTATTATTATTATTATTTGTATTATTATTATTATTATTATTATTATTATTATTATTGTTGTTGTTGTTGTTGTTTGTTATTATTATTATTGTTGTTGTTGTTGTTGTTGTTAATTTTATTGTTGTTATTATTATTATTATTATTTTTATTGTTGTTGTTATTATAACAAGATATCATACATTTTATCAATTTATAGTGACATTTAATGTTGTGAAATGTCTGTAAAATAAGTTAGGTCCCAGGTCCTGACAGATTAAAAGAAATCTTTTTTTTTCTTCTTCTTCTATATTGAAATGAATAAGACAAAAACAAAAACATTAGCTTTGAAGTTTCATCTTTATTTTAAAGCACTTGGCCTGAAAAACCTAGATACATAAATGTCACCTAATATAATCACCACCAAGCACTGTTTAATCATAATACATATACACAGATTATTACAGACACTGATCAAATGTACGTCAAATTTAATATATATTTAAAATATACAGTACATGCAAGCACTCAGATTCATGCACACAGCTTCATTTTGTATTATCTAATATCTGGACTTCATACAGTCTTTACACATTCTACACTACATTTGTACATTGTTTCCGGGTACTACATCAAGTGTACATTTAATACAAAAAACTTTCACTGGAACGATTAACATGCAATACTATTGGACGGGGCACTTGTGTGATTTGTGGAATGTGATTTGGCAAATGATTGTATCGTGACTTTACAACACTATGATGTAATCTAAGTCATTTCTTCTCATTCAGTTTTGTTATTGAATAAAAGCACACTTATTTATTTATACCTTTGGTAAAAGTGCTTCTTCTATATATCAGAAATGTTCCTACTATTAACCACTTAAATTACTCAGACTCTCGCTTTTCTCTCTTTTTCTCCCTCCCTCTTACATATTTTTATTTTTACATCATCTGATGTCTAAACTTTACTATCGGACAAAAACATGGTATTGGTGCTAAAAAGTGTCTCACCTTCAGTACATTTTTATATACGATCATATACAGTAACACCATTTTTTATGATGTTTCTTATCTCTCGATCAAGGCTATGGGTTGTTTAAATATGTATACACATTTATATTTTTATCAGATAAAAGGAAACACAATATGCTAAATACAATTTCATGCACTTTCATGCAGTGTCTGTAACAAAAACTTTTTTTTTTAAATTATTGATCTTAATTGTCATTCAGATGAAACTTAGCCAATTTAGATTTCACATGAAAAGAAATAAACCTGAAAAAGTGTATTATTCAGAAATGCTAAATTGTTAAAATTTTGCAATATGAATTTTACATGGTTACGGACACTACATATTTTTTTTTGCTTTTACCAAAAACCAATGGAAGCAACAATTTTTACAGGTCATATGCTCCTAGAAGCTTCCACCAATTTTAGTATCAATGAAAAATGGGTATTTTTGGGGCACATATAAAATCATCTCTCCAAAATGGATGAAGATAGTAAGTTGAATTTTTTTAGGGAAGCAAGATTGGTCACTTCCACGTTGCATAAACTTTAGAGGTAGTTTCTTTGTCACACACTTTTTTTTATTACATGTATAACATAAAAATTTTTATCAACACCAATACTGACCTGACACAATATAGAGATGAACTACCGTATATAATTCCTTTGCATGCACTGTTCGCTAAACTCTTATATGCAAAAGCTGTTAATGGTGTAGGAGAACACTTTCTACTACATTTTAACGCATGGCTGAGAGGATGGTGAGAATTTGTGTTTGAGAGCATAAGTGAGGTCAGGAGCTGATGGTGGGTGAGGAACCAAGTGGCACTTCGACATTCCAGCTCATCCCAAAGGTTGAGGTCAGGGCTTTTGTGCAGGCCACTTGACTTCTTTTCCTCCAGACTTCCGATGTGCTCTTTTGTCGCCCTGTTTCTCGCCCTGTTTCACATATTGATCTGTGTTTGACTGCAAGGTCAGTTGATGCATCGCGATAAAAATTTATCTTACGTGGAAAACCTGACAATACGCTTTGTAAGCTGATAACAAAGTGACGTGGCAATGGAGGGGAGGGACTGATATCCGAAGAATAATACTGGATATTGATTATTCAGTCATGCAACATGGCCCTATGGGATTTATTTCTAGTTAGTTAGTTAGATATATAGTTGATTGCATTTTGTAAAATAGATAATAGAAATTAATATGAAATATGATACAAATTACTCTATTATTACAAATTACAAATTACAAATTTGCTTGCTAAACCCCATTCCTTTAGAAAGATACCTTTGTATCGTGGCCAGCATTAACATTTTTCAGGAATTTGTACTCTTCAGTGGGTTTGGACGAGACAGACTGGCCGTTGCTCCGAACAGGCATAGATGTTCCTTGGTTGCCCAAGATCCTGTCACCAGTTCACTAGTATAGTGGTGTTAGTGTTGTGGCTGAGCTGTGTAAATGCAGTATGTCTAAATAAGTTCATTTCCAGGGTTTTGCGTAGTAAGCTGTTACACAATGAATATTTTTCCAACAACAGAATAATATATGATATGATATGATATGATATGATTGATATGATATGATATGATATGATATGTCTAAGCACCTCCAGGTTCCGGGTTTGATTCTGTTGTCAAGGTCTGTGTGCGTGGAGTTTGCATGTTCTCCCTGTGCCCTCTGGGTTTCCACCGGGTACTTCAGTTACCTCACACAGTCCAAAGACATGCAGGTTAGGCTAATTGCCATTCCCAAAATTGCCCGTAGTGTGTGAATGAGTGTGTGAGTGTGTATGTGTGTGTGCCCTGCAATGAATTGGCACCACGTCCAGGGTGTACCCCGTCTCTTGGCATAGGCTTCAGGCCCCCATGAGCCTGTATACAGGATAAAGCGTCATACAGTAAGTACATGAGTGATGATATAATATATGATAATATAATAATATGTGATAATTTAATATGAAACAATAATTCAGTTGTAAAAATTACAATTGTTAGATTGTTTTATTCATACAGTATAAATGACCTTATACAGATAGCTTGATGTATCAGTTTTTTTTAATTAGGTTTTTACTGTATTCTAAAGATGAAGGAGCACATCTTCCAGGTTTAATTTGACCACTAGGCGGCGCCACTTGGCTGCCTAATAAAAGTTTCCTCACAGTTCTGGGGAAATGAACCAGAACATTGCAGCCAAAAAAGGAAAAATATTTGCAGTAATTTAAAAATATAAAGCATATGCAGATAGTTCTCATGTGTTTTAGTTTTTGTGGGAAGAAAAAACTCCCATTGTTGCCACGGGCTGAGGCGGGCATGCCGATCTGCGCAGTCTTTAAAACACTAAAGAGGAAGATTTACTTCACCATCTAGGGCCTGGAAAAGCAGCTGACTAACATTTACCAGTGGCATCAAGGCGACCTGCAGGTTTTTCGAATACCCGCAGCCTTGATTTTCCTTTGAAGTGAAGTGAGAGCACTCAGCAAGGTAATTATGTGGGTTTCTGCATGAATGGCTTCTACATCGGTATCTGATGTTAAGTTGAGCCAAGCCTTTATTCGTCACATATACATTACGGCACAGTCAAATCCTTTATTCTTTGCATGTCTCAGCTTTTGTTAGGTGTCTGGGGTTAGAGCACAGGGTCAGCCATTATACAGACGGTTAAGGGCCTTGCTCAAGGGCCCAACCATGGAGCTGGGGCTTAAACCGCCGACCTTCCGATGGGTGTCGCAAAGTCTTAACGCGCTGAGCCACCACTAAATCCCCTAAATCCTCTGTCCTAGAGAAAATAAATCATTAAATAAATGAAATGAATACAGAGCTATTTGATGAACCTATTACACTGTGAGTGAGTCCATATTTGTGATTATTACTCTTGACATTGTTTTGGTATAACATGCAAACATACATACGAACATAAACATAGACATATAAAGTTGCGTAATGGTTAGCACTGTCGCCCTGCACCTCCAGGTTTCGGGTTTGAGTCCCCCCTCGGGGTCTTTGTGCAGGATGTTTGCATGTTCTCCCCATGCTTGGAGGGTTTCCCCCGGGTACTCCGGTTTCCTCCCACAGTCTAAAAACACACAGGTTAAACTGACTGCCATTTCCAAAATTGCCCATAGTGTGTGTGAATGAGTGTGTGTTCCCTGTGATGGAGTGGCACCCTGTCCAGGGTGTACCCCGTCTCATACCCTAAGTCTCCTGGGATAGGCTCCAGGCCCTCTGTGACCCTGTACACAGGATAAAGCGGTATAAAGGCGATGAGTGAGTGAGTGAGAGGTAACAACTCAAGGAGGAAGAAGGAGTCTCCAGTGTCAGGGACATCGCAGTAGTCTGAGAACAGTGGGCTTTGTGGTTTCTTACTGAGGCCAGTGAAGGAAATTCAACGACCTTAAAAAGATAAAAAGTATTATCTTGTCATTATTTCATTTATAATTAAGTTGTCGGCAGATAATAATATTGTAAAATTAGGGGAAGAACACACATTGGGACATGCAGGTTTTCAAAAATAATGAGGGCGTATGCATGTTTATTTAGGCGTGTTTTCATTTGCCGAGCTGTTATGTGTTAACCGATTACCTGTTTGTCTCATAGTGACCAGAGTTATTTTAAATCATGGCCTGTGCCCCATGACATCCATCTGTGATATCAAAACATAGTATTAATACTAGAAAACTTACATACAGGTTATTGTGAAATGATGTGAATGTTGGGCAAGAAAAAATGATAAGGATAATATACTGTATGTGGGATATATAAGCACTGCAAAAGTTTCAACAAATTCTGTCTAGCGGTTGATTTAAGACGCGCCCACAGTTTGACGCATACGCTGTTAAATCTTTTGGTTCCTAATCTGGCACCTAACTGCTCATAACTTCACGTCTACAGTACAAAACATTTTGATTGCATTCATGGTGCAGGTTTACCTTAAGGCAGATATCTAAGTACTGCCAAGGTTTCATTAAATTCTGTTCTGCTGTGACAAAATCTGGTTGGATGGACATAGAGACCGAGAGACGGTACAGACAAAACCTTTCTTTTATTTATATAGATAAGATAAGATCTTGTCTTTTCTCTCACTGCCTTGACTTGAACCTTGTAAGCTTTTTGTTTTTCTTTTATAAAACTCTGGTTGGACGAGTTAATGCTTACAAATTATGTATGTGAAAAGTGCTGAATGAGCAGTAATTGCAAAATCAACATAAGCACTAAAGTATAATGTATAATTAAAATAATTTAAGGACTATTTAGATTTTGTTGTTAATTATTCCAGGCATAATTGTCCTATTATTGTTGAATAATAGCTCTATTACTTTTAGGTACTAAAAATATAATATGTACGCCTGTTTTCTACAAAGATAACACGTAACTGCTTGGGCCAAGCTGTCAAACCTGGTTTTAGTAGTTTTCTATTTAAGGTTTTTAAGGTCTCGGGTTCACGTCCAACAGAATTTAATGCCTTGACTATTCCTATTTGCATTTCTTTCTTGTCAGTGAGTTTTCTCTTAAAGCTTCCATCCTCACACTCGGGTCACGTCAGCCAATATACAGTATCACATCTGCAACTTGACTTATTTGCATTCTCTAAATACTGCTTACTGTAATTATTGCATGGGAGTATACTGTTAGTCATCAAAACACTTCATACTGTAAGAACAAAAGCAGGTTGTATAGCCACTGCACGTGCTTTGGTGCTTTTTTCCCTAGAAATGCATCACCTGGACTGTATAGTGTTTTCTTAATGCTTAACTAAGTCATATAAGCTATTAATGCTATAATACAGTGATGGATAGTTAAAATAAATATGTGTTAATAGTTAATAAATAAACATTAAATAATAACATAAAACATATTTGATTGTTGCTTTCTGTACAGACATACTGTACGTGTTTGGCATTTATAGAAGGGGTGTGCGATGTTTTCTCCATACTGACTTTCCTGTGGTGCAAACTTGACACTTTCTTTTAAATTATTATTATTAGTGTTAGTAGTGTTAGTATTAATTATGGTTAGTGGCACAGTGGCATAGTAGTTAGTGCTGTGGCCTTGCAGCTTTAGGATTGATGATTTGATTCCTGCTTTGGATCTGTGTGCATGGAGTTTGCATGTTCTCCCCATTGCTCCAAAGATATGCAGGTTAGGCTAACTGGCGTTCCCAAATTGGCCGTAGCGTGTGAATTATATGCAAGTGTAAGCGTGTGTGCCATTCAATGGATTGGTACTGTCCCTTTTAGTGTCCTGCGAATAAGCTCCAGGCCCCCCTTGACCGTGTACACAGGATAAGCAATATTGAAGAAGATTTATTTTTTTGGGTATTTATTTTTTAATAGGGACATGTTGTTGCTCAGGATAATTTAATCCAGTAATTATTTATGTTCATAATCCATCTAAACTTTTAAAATGTTACCGGTTTAGGTTTAAGCTGTGAACTGCTCATGCTCACACCACATAATCAACATGACACATGAGTTAGTGGTCACTCACTACTGTCATCCCAAACCTCCAGGGTCTTGGGCTCTAATCTCACCTCTGATGCTTGGTGGACTTTCTTGGGGTACTCGGGTTTCCCCGTAAACCTAAAGATATATATTGTAGGCTGTTTGACATTTCTGTGAGTGTGTGCATTTATAGGTTGTGTGCAGGCTCGGATACTTAGCTATGTCCTACAGCAATGCCTGTATGATGTCATAGGCCATAGGTCATTGCAGTCAACCGTGTTCAGCAGGCATGGCTTGGAAGAACGAATAACATTTTGATGAAAAACTACATAATTTTATTTCAATTATATGTAAGATGTTACATTAAGTCTGACCAACCAAATCTTACTTTTTTTCTAGTGTCAGGTACAACATGAACAAGATGTTTTCAGAGGAAGACCACAAAAGTCGGCAAGAGTACCTGATTGGAAAGTCTAAGGTTTAAACCCCAGCACCACCAATTTTCCACTGTTGGGCCCTTGAGCAAGGCCCTTAACCCTCAACTGCTCAAATGAGATAAATGTAAGGGCCAAATTGTAATGGCTAGACAACAGGATCAGAGCAAATCCAAAACTGCAGCTCTTCTGAGATATTCCTGGTCTGAGGTGGTCAGGACATACCAAAAGTGCTCCAAGGGGTCATGAGTGGTCATGAGTGGTTAAGGCTCACTGATGCACATGGGGAGTGAAGGCCGGCCCGTGTACAGTAGTTTGATCCAGTAGAAGCGCTGGTGAAGGTTAATGCTGGTTCTGATAGAAAGGTGTCAGAACACACAGTGCTTTGGGGAACCACTCAATATTAGGCGGGTGATCAAAATAGGGAGAGGTTGTTGAGGCGGCTAAGGCTCTACAGTAGGTTGTTGGTTTGGGGATCTGGGTTCCAGCCAGTCCCAAGCATGGGAGAGTTGCATCAAGAAGAGTTTCTGGTATATATATATATATATAAAAATCTGTGCCAAGTTGCTGTGCTGGTTGATGCAGTCGAAAGACCAACAACACCCACCCACCCACACACACACACACACACACACACACACAGTTCAGCCATAAAACTATGACCACCTGTCTAATACTGAGTAGGTCCTCGCTATCATTACTGTTTTTATTTCATATATCTTATATATCATATTAATATTTGTCACATATAAATGAACACTATATATTTATAATGTATATTTATTTGTATAAACGTTTGATCGCGTTTAAGACGTTTCAGGAGAGGGACCGCCCTCCCGCCTCGCTCAGCCAATCAGAGTGGAGCAGGAAGAAGCGGAAGTCCAAACTGTCGCCTGGGTTCTGAAGCTCCTCTGTAGCCTCGCGACTTGTTGCAGTTCCACGCGAGCGAGTGCGCGAGCGGAGGTGCAGCCTGCTGTGTCCTGTGTGCAGGTAGGAGTGAGAGAGAGACACACACACACACACTCACACACACACTCACTGCAAGACGAAGGGAAAAGTTTATTACAAGTGTTTTAAATAGTAGCTGAAACTCTGGCAGTTATTAAATATACATTTCTGGATGTTTATTTAGGGGAGAAATGGACCACAAGGACAGAGTTGTTTATCTGTTTCTCTCTCTGAGTTACATCGTGTTTGTCTTTTTAGTTCTTCAGCTTCAGGCTTGACAGATGTCTCTAGAAATAATTAAGCAGCGTTTTGTGGTTGTAAAAATATAAATCCATGCACGAGTACAACCAGACCAGGGATGAATTATTGCCATATGTTTGTTTATTTATTTGTTTGTTTGTTTGTTTGTTTATTCAGAGGAAGTTTAAGCTCATGTCTCATCTATCAGAGGAAATGAGATGAACTAACTGTCCTTCCTTCCTCTGAAATAACGCTCCATAAACCTGCAGCACTTTAACAAGGAACTAGAAAAAAGTTTATGATATGACAGTTTAAAAAAAACTTTTTTTTTTCTACCTTTAAATTTAAACCTTTCTACTTTATTTGTCATAATGTGTCCACAATGTCCTCCTCCTCCTGAGACCCGGACTCTGTTACTGTTCTGCACGGTGCAATTTCTACCGAAATTATTTATTTATGCTGTTTATATATATATATATAATATTTATATATTTTATTATATATTTATTATATCGTTTCATACTGTAGCTTTTTTTCTGATAAAATTTTTAATCAATTTCTCATTATAACAGTTTCTCATATGATGGTACAAGGATATATAGACAATAAAAAAAAATGTCATGTCCTCATATTCCGGTCTCAGGAGGTTCACGTACAGTAGTAGTGTTTAGAAGAAGTTGCTGGTCTTGCATCTACTGTATATATGCTGTAACTTTCCCTCTAACCTGGTTCCTGTTTGCAAATAAAATGAAATGATGATGATGATGATGATGATAATAATACTAGTAATGAAAAACAGTTATAAATAAAAGAATTAGCAGAAAGCTTTCCGTTCTGGGTTATAGTGCTACCCTGTAGGTTTAAATGACAAAACGAACATAGAAGATTTTACTCTATACATAAGACTCTTTAAATAGAATATAAAGTTCTCCTGAAACAGCTTAATTCTCTATTTGTGAAGTAATTTTGATGGTTAATTAACAAACGATCATTGTGACCTTTTGTATGGCATTTACATTGCATTAAATTATTTACTCGGTCAATTTCTTGCCCGGACTGTGCTCGACTGTGGTGTGTGTGTGTGTGTGTGTTTATTTCTGTGTCTAATGACAGCATAGTCAGAGACCTGGTATTTGCGCTCTGAGTATACACCAGGTGTTGTTCCAGCTTCCCGTGTTAGACCTTCCAACCTCATTAGTCATATAAGAGAGCTAGCATGAAGCAGGCAGGTAAACAAGACTGTAAGATGTACAAAACGGTGTTCGAGTCAAAACGGGACCTGTGATGAAGTGTAATAAAAGAGATGAACATTTAGAGAAGACTTTGAGAACAGTACGGTGATGAGACTCTTAGCTGAAGGCTGTACCTCCGTGAATGACGATTTTGGGCGGGGTGGCTTGGAGCCTACTACAGTTGTTTCTGTGAATTTTCAGCGAGTGGAACGCCTGATCCTTGAAAATCGATGGACAGCTTGTCACTAACTTGGCGAAAAGACGCATCTGTCTGTGTGAACTGTACACACAATCATTCATCAACACCACTTGCACGTCATAGAAACTCGGCTGGGAATTATTGCCACATCCCCCGTACAGTCCTGACCTCGCTTCAAACCATTCCCACATGTTTGAGCCATTTAAAGGAGTTCCTGGGAGGCCAGGGTTTTAGACATGAAGCAGTCCAATCATGGCTTCGGCATACTGAGAACCTTGATGGCATCCAAGCTCTAGTGAAACACTGGTATAAGTGATAAAGGGAGTTTTTACTCTCATAACTGTGTTCTGTTAAAAGTCCCAGTTTGATTTGAACACCCCTCGTATTTAGCTGCAGAGTCTGAGAATGTCCAGGAATTAAGCAAGCTCTGGATTAAGATGCACTCTGGATGGGAGGAACGGCTTACAGTTTCACCCCTGTCAATCACAGTGACGCTGACCAATCAGGCGCATCTGTGAGCTCATGTATGCGTAACGGGGCAGATTCCTCAGAATCGCATTCCTCAGAGCGCAGCACGAGCAGCAGGTTGAAAACATGCAGATGGCCGGAATGACATGCCTCGAAGCAAGGCCGCGCTCACCTTTGCCCTCTTTAACCGGTAGCTATTGTGTCCTAGAGGTAATCTGATGAAATTGGGATTTAAAAAAATTCAATTAAATTAAGGATCACAACTTGTGGTATTATTTTTCATGCTGGATACTAAACAGAAGAATTTCTCAATTTCTGGAAATATGGCTCTACAAGGAAACATGACCTTGAAGAAGAAGAACAGAGACGTGCCAGAGTACTAAAACAGATGTAGGTGCAGGTAGTGGTTTTGTTCACTGAAAGTTAAAGAACCACAAATGCAGGAAATGATGAAAAAAGGAATTGTGGAGTGTGTTTTTTTTTTTTTTTATTATTATTTTTTTCTTTCATGTGCTTGTTTTTGAATGCACTTCACATCCAGGAGATAATCAAGTCAAGCGAGGTGTCGATGATATTTCTGCAGATATCACGCTGTTAGGAAAAAAACCCCTCATTAAGCAAGAGC
This sequence comes from Leiocassis micropogon, assembly GCA_028565275.1. Classification (NCBI taxonomy): domain Eukaryota; kingdom Metazoa; phylum Chordata; class Actinopteri; order Siluriformes; family Bagridae; genus Leiocassis; species Leiocassis micropogon. Next base: position 4,217 of record JAOVVA010211266.1, on the reverse strand, counting down.
GGACTATGTTTTTGTTGCAGCTGCCAATCGACACAATGGTTGCTTTGTGCAGAGGTCATGTGTGTGTTAATTTGTGTGGCCTGCATCGGGACAGGTAAATATTAAACCATGACGTGCAGGGCTCAAATTCCAACTCGGTTAAAACCAATCTTCACTTTACGTCTTTACTTTACATTTCAATAATGTTAGGTCTTTTTTTTTTTTGATTTACAGAATCTCTGTGCCAGCGCTAACTAGGGTTACGTCACAGCGTTCAGACCAAGCGTATGACAAGGCTTTAAAACTGGAATTAAAAACAGTTCTACATAAAAATTAAATATAAATAGCTTCAAATCTGATGATGAGATTAATCGACCCAGGCGCTAGAACAAAAAAAAAAATAACGGCGTCCGTTTTTGGCAGAGTGTTTCTTTGGCTCGAGTCTTACACCAAGCACACCGGGGGTCGTTTCTTCTTGCCATTACTGCACAAGTTCCAATCCCCCCGCCGTCTCAAAGAAATGTGGTCACTGTCGGTGAGCTCAACTCGAGTAAGCCCCGGCTTTCCACAGCGGGCCGCTGGCAGCGCGTTTACACTTCACTTCAGGAACGCCAACTGGATTGGAAGTCTGAGAGCGCCTTCCAGCTTTCACACAGCTCTACATCAGTTATGGCCATGATGACAGACACACAAAGCCATCTATTTCAGGCCACGCCACTTTTCCCCCCCTGCCTTTTGTCGGATTTGTTTTGGAAGAAGACCAGTTCAAGGCATCGTGGGTCCTCGATCTCGGCCTGGGAAGTCAGTTGCTTGCGCGTGGGAAATAATTTCTAGTTAATGTGACTAATAGTTTCCTTAAAATAATCAGATAAGCATTTCTTATCTCGAATTAATCCCTTATGTTTCTTTATTTGAGTCTGTGGTTCTCAGATTGGTGTCTCAGGATGTCCGGCGGTATGTGAAGTGTAGCCATAAAAAAAAAAAGGTTATTAGAGATTGGACATTTGATTCAGTTATCTCTTGCGATAAGTAAATTAATCTGTTGCACAGGATCCCGTGTGATAAGTTTGTTTAGAATCGTAACTAAACCCCGCCAAAAAATATGTTCGTTTGGGATATTTTTAAATAGTGATGCGTACAGAATCGCGATACAAACCGAACCAGCACCTACTGTAGGTATTGTGATAATATCGTATCGGCTGGTCCCTGGAGATTCCCGTCCCCTTTTAGTTATATCTAGAATCACATCCTTTTATGGTGCGTGCAAGAGAACAGAGTTACGACTTTATCACTAACCGGACTGCTGTTACATGTATGAGTAAGTAACGCTGAAGAGATTAATGTTTCCTGAGAAAGACGTGGGATTAGTTCGATTAAAATGAGTTTTTATGGAGTTTTTATGGAGAAAATGTATTAAGCGAGTAAAAAGTTCTATAGCTGTGATACAAATCCAAAAGTCCCGTCTTCGCTTTGTGATTGATATTCTATAGTTAAACATGTCACTGAGTGCAACTTTTGAGTGATTTAGCTTTAAATCTACATTCCATAGATAACACCGCAGGTCATGTTTCAGCATTTCTAGTGTTATGGGACAACAGTAGGCCACTTAGCCTTTCCCTGCTTTAATTACACACGGACGGATTCTTGCACCGGAGCTTTCCCAGAAGCTCAGCCGAGCTCGCTTATCACGCCTGCTGCTTATCGCGTCTCTTCATCACCGTCTGAATAGGCCGTCCGAAGCGGCGGCGTTCCTAATCTAGACGAGATCAACCCACGACGAAACGGGTTAGATCATTATTGAGTTGCTGAAAGCCTGATGCAGGTTATCTCGTCAGAACAGAAAACCGTTCGCTTTATTGAGGCTCAGCTCGGTGCTTGTTGAGTCTCCGCCCTTACAGGAAGAGGAATGAAGACGGAAACCGCAGTGAGAGGAACCGCTTTTTTTTCTTTTTTTTTCTTTTTTGGTGAACACTTGATGTGCTGAATAAAGTACACAACTAAAGACTCTCTAATGGTTTTGGCACACTTTCTAATTCCATGGCTTTTTTAAAAATGTATATATTTTTTTAAATTTCGGTCTACACTGTAAAACCATGCTGGAGAGGTCTAAAATATGCAGTTATCTCATTTGAACAGTTGATATTGAGATGTGTCTGCTACTTGACAATACTGTTCTTGCAAAGACTGTTCCTAAACAGATGACCTTCGTGTCTTAAAATAACAACTGAATGTTGCTGTTTCGTAATTACGCTAATTCTATATACATTTTAAATCTCCAGTATTGTTCTAGAAGGTAGAAAAAAAATCACAAAACAAAAACCATTGGAGTAGAAGTTGTGAGTAAACTTACTCCATATAGTTGGATTATGTTGCAGCCATAAAAATTTTAAAATATCAGACGGTGCATGTTTCTCAGGTCTACTGTACCTGACGACCTCGTGGCCTCAGTTTGAACCCAGACGATGAAGAGCCCTTTATTAAAAGCCCCGAACTACTGTAGATCTGAGAGCGGACCTCTGACCTTTATCAGAGACGCAACCCTTACGCATATCAGTGCCGACTTTTGTTCTCGTCAAAGCCACGATACAGCGCGAGGCGTGCCTGAGGGACCACATCTGGAACATCGGCGAAGACAGCTGTTCAGAAATGAGCAACGTGTAATCAAGGCATACTGTATGCCTACGTATATAAGTTTCATATTTGGATAATCGTGTAAAATTTCATCTCGTTTTCTCCCCCACACACACACACACGATGCTGAAACCTTTCTCCTTTTAAACCCGTCTGTTAAAGAGCATTAAAGAGAGAGACGGAGAACCGAGAACATCACATGCTTTTAATCTAGTCGTGATCCACATCTGCCATACGAGAAGCTGTATTTTGGATTCCCACGATAGCAACATCATGTGCGTTAACAATAAATGATTGTCAGCACCTTTTCCTTTATTTAGCGCTAACGTTCCAGATGCTCCCTGTAGAAGATCAAACTGTCCCCAGCGTTTTTGAGACATCGAGATAAAGTCTTACAGCACAGACCTCCCTCTCCAAGATTGGAAAAAAACAAAAACCCGAATCCCATCGAATGGGGAATTTTTAAGTTGTTGTAATCATCATCAGTATTACGCCGTGGAAACATTCCTCGTCAAGCACCCCCGCTTTCTAATCCTCCCCTCTGGCATGTTTACGCTTGGACCGTGTTGGATGGGTGTTTAACACAGTTTCTCCTTCACGACAGGGCCTTTGCTCTGCCAGCGTTCCTAAAATACTGCACCCGAGGAAGTATAAATAGTTCTCGCACCACTGTTTTAGCCAGCGTTGTTACGGTTTAAAGCTGCGGTCTTGTTTTTTTTTTTTTCATACCACAGCGCTGCTGGGTTCTCAAAGCTGATTGGATTAGAAGGTGAGGATACAGAATTAGGAATTGTTTAATTTAAGCTTTGATTCACGTTGTATTTTCCAGTTTTTCAGCCTGTCCTGAGTCGTGTACGGTGTTTGTTTGACATCAAATAGACACGCCTGCGTCAGTGCTTAATGTCATGTTTGGGTACTTGGTTATTGCGCTATCGAGTGACTAATGCACGTTTTTTTTTCTTTTTTCTTTTCTCTTTCTCATGCTTCACAGTTTGACAAAGTGCTTCATCTCACAAACACTTCGACCACCATGAGCAGCAATTACAGCGTGTCCCTGATCGGACCCTCACCATGGGGCTTCAGACTGCAGGGGGGCAAAGACTTTAGCATGCCTCTCACCATCTCTAAAGTAAGTATCTTATTTCTTTTTAAACCCTAATTCTCACCGAAGTGAACGCTTTTTCGAGAGTTGGACAAACTGCAGTCATAATTCCACCGGTTCAGTTAAGGTCAGGATGCTTCCCCTCAAATAATCACTGCTTATTATAAGCACATGATGCACACACTCACACACACACAAGAGCATTGTGCTCTCTCTGTCTCTCTCTCCCACACACACACATTATAACCAGTTCCATGATACTCAGAATGCAAGAATAGCAGACTCTGTCCCAAGCTATTAGCTGATGACACATCTCCATAATGCAGCTCATGCACGCTTCAATCACTCTCATCACTTTTTTTTTTGTTTTCCCCCTTCCCCCCTCTTCTGTTGCGTTTTTATCTCCCCTACCCGTCATGGAAGAACGATTCCAAGGTTGTTCTCAGAAAAGCGTTATATTTGTAGTTTCAGGGACTTCTTAAGGTGCTACAAGCATTTTTATATT